>JAUTDX010002454.1:0-87125 GCA_030844895.1 Ambrosia x helenae | reverse complement strand
ATGTTCACCATTGACCCACCAATCCATACTAACACTCTCAATGAGTTCTGGGCAAACGCTGAGACTGTTACCGAATATGGTAAAGTCATTTCCCTAAAGACGGGGATCAAAGGGAAAGAAATGGAAATCACACCGGCAACCCTGGGAAATAGACTAGGTCTTGATGATGCTGAAGCGCCTGATCAAATTCCCAGTGGAACAATCCAATCAACCATAATTGAGTGTGGTTATGAAGGTACTTTATCACATGCTACAATTTATAGGATATATTTTGATGCAAAATATAAACTTTTGTTTCACTACATTATTATGTGTTGAAGTCCAAAAACTGGATCGTCTGATCAAATGCCCTCAACTTTACAACCAATTTTTTTATTCCGTTGTAAATGAAACTAAATATAGGGGCATCTTTCATACTTTTTCAATGAGTTGTTGTTGGTGTTGCATCACTAGAATGAGAAAAAGAAATTTTTGTTGTATCCAAGGTTCATCATGCAATGCATTATCAAAGAACTTGGAGAAGAGGTGCTTGTGGGTTAAAACAACAATTTTTAACCCTTAACCTCACAAGCATACTCTAGGCATAACAAACCTGCACTTCTGCCCAGAGGATGACCAAGGGGAACATGTCAAAGTCCCCAAGGAACCAACATCCTCAAAACCCACTCCTAAAAAGCCTAAACAAACCAAACAACAAAAATCCAAAACCCACCAACCCAAAAAGAAAAGCAATTCAGGAAGATGAAATGCCTGAAGTGCTGATGTGTAATCTGCACTTTTAAAAGATGTGATTGAAACTTCCTCTCAGTCTCATTCATCTCAAACAACCCCTAGAGCACCTATATCCCTTCATTTTTTTTAGAAAGAAACTTTAAAAAGACAATAACTACTAACCTTTCTTTCAAAACAACTGAACCAACCCAACTGCTGATTCCCATAACTAATGAACAAGAAATAGGGGTGTGCATGGGTCGGTTTGGATCGGTTTTTACCATTAACCATAACCATAACCGCTATTTTCGGTTATGGGATTTTCGTAACCATAACCATAACCAAATTCGGTTATGCTTAATCGGTTATGAATTCGGTTATAGTTCGGTTATGGTTATTTCGGTTATTAACAAAAAAATCGACCAAAACTAAACTTTCGGCTTAAATTATAAAATTAAAAGCCCTATGGGTCTTAAAAACTCAGAAACCAATGTTAGATTAGCTTGGGTTATTATTTATAAGTTAATCAAGACTACACTTTCTAGTAAAAGTACCAATGTGGGATCCCTTTAAATAAGATATTAATAAAAAAAACATATTTAAACCATTGGTTACAACTTACAATTTTAATTCATCATAAAAAAAAGAATATTACATTCAATATCATGTTGTTAATACATACTTTTATTATAGTAAAAAAAACTCTATATAGTTAATATAGAACATAAATCTATTACATAAACTTAACAATACAAGTTCGGTTCGGTTCGGTTATATCGGTTAACCAAAGCTGCAAACCATAACCAAAACCGCTCGGTCGGTTATAGAAATTTCATAACCATAACCATTGGTTATGTTGATTATCGGTTAAAATCGGTTCGGTTATGTCGGTTATGGTTCGGTTATGTCGGTTATGGTTAATTTTGCTCACCCCTAACAAGAAACATCTCCAGCAGTTGAGATAGCTAATATTCTCTCTGAGCTAAAAGAAACACAATCCATCTGAAAATGTCAATCCCCAATCACCACATAAAACAGGGGATTCAAAACACAGATATGGACATTGATGAGAATGTGATCAGCTCTAACCAAAGAGATGAGGAGGAACCAAGGTCTCTAAGCCCAAACTTAGTTTCCTTAGGTATATTTGAGGCTGCTACTCCTCCAATACCATCCAGTGATGGATTTGAGGATAGTAGTTTCATAGCTAAGACCTCAATGTGGCAACTACTGATGAAGGCTTTATGCCTGAGGGAGGAAAACCTCAGTACCAAGAAAAAGGAGGTTCATGAGGAAAACTAGGTTGGGCCTAGCTCATGGTACAACTGATGATGTCCTCATTGAGGACTATGTCAGTGATTCAGATGATTCCAATAATTTGGATGATGGATCAAATCTCCACAAAAAGAAATGACGGTTGACTGGTGAACGTCCTGAATCTGATGTTCTAAGCTCAAAGAGCTAGTCACAAAGGATCAGGTTAAAAACCACTTGAACCCCAATTCCCCAAATGTGGCATCCCCAATTCATACTGAGGAACACCCAAAACACACCTCCACACTCACAAAAGCCTACCCAATTCTCTGGTCATCAAGATAGAATTGAACCAACTGTGCAGCCAGAAGGTCCCTATACCAGATGGTACACTAGCTTATTTTCTAGTCATCTCCCAACACATTTATGAGTGTATGGGTTAAAGAACAAAACTCATGGAGATGATAAACAATGCAATTAATCACAAGCTTGGTGAGTTGTCAAGAAAGATGGAAGATAATAGAAGACAACTGGCTCATCTATCTGGGTGTAACACCGCCACCTCCTTGGTTTCCAGAAGTGGATGAAGCCAAAAAGAGGAAGATGTCAAAAGAACCTGATACTGTGTCTCTTGAAGCTGCAAAAAAGAGTTAGAGAAGCACAAAATCTCAAGGATGCTCAAAAACAGACTACCATGACAAGACAAGAAAAAGCCTTAAAAGAAAGAGCTAAATGGTATGAAAAAGAAGAAAGAATCCTTAGAGAGAAAAGCTGAAAAGTCTGCCCAAGGCATTAGTGAAGAAACTGCTGAAGACAAGACTAAAAGTACTAAAGACAATCCTTCGGTAGTTGATGCTCAGACCAACACTTCAGTAGTTGACATTTCCTACACTAAACCAGAACAGCCTTCTAAAGCAACAAAAACTACTCCAGCTGAGATTCCAAAGCTTGCTCCAATTCTACAACTGTTTTGAACCTTCTCCCATACCACTGTTAGAGAACAAAAGGAGGAAAGTTCAAAGAAGCAAAGAAGAAGGCAATGGAAGATGAGATCTGGAACAGCTTAGAAGCAAGGGATGACATAAGCTTTGAAGACAAATTAAAAACTTATGAAAAGAAGCTAAGTGAGTTAGAAGAACAAGGGAAAGAAAGAGTTGCTGAGCAAACAACTCCTTACTGCTGAAGAAGATAAAAGACAACAGTTGATGAAACTATATCAGAAAACACAGCAAGACAAAGAAATACTCACTTAAGGGACTCACAACTGATGAACATACAAGACAGGCACAACTTGTATCAGACAGGCTAGCCACAAAAAAAAAAAAAGAAAGTTGAAGAGAGCCCAAATCATAGAAGAATTGTTAGTAGAGAACAAATATGGTTCAAAACATTAAGTGTGCAGATGGACAGAAGATGTACTTTATGACACTTACAAGAAGTTCAAGGCTGAAAGACTTGCAAATCCGGAGAAGTTCAAACCAACACAGCCTGCTACAAAAAGAAGACAGAGGAACAAAGAAAAATAGACTTCAAAATGGTGCTGATTGAAAAGAACACCATTGTTAAAGATGATTTCACTATTGATGAAAAGGCTTGTTAACACAAGATAGGGATCCTGGAACATTTGCATATCAACTGAAGCAGACCATCACAGAACAAAAACAGACCAAGGTAATCACTGAACATCGCATTCCCATTTCTAGTTGTTATACCAGGTACTGTACTCGTTGAAAGAAGAAGGAGATCCAATCTGATCACAGCTGGAAAAAAGAAAAACCATCAACATCAGACCTATCTTCAAACCTACAAATAGTACCTTACAAGGACAACTCTTTGATTCAAAATCTCCAATTGTCAAATGGTACTTTACCCACAAGTCCAATTCCATGGTTCTGGAAAGAAAAGACTACAAAACAAAAGTCCTTCACTACACAACTGAATTGGAAAAATTATCAGATGAAGATCTTCTAGCCATGCAGAACACTGTACCAGAAAAAGACTAGATACAGAACCAGAGATCAAAGAGTCCAAATTTCAAATGATCAAAGAAATTTGGAGAATTCTTGACTCGAGGAAAAGAGGATCTTATAAATAAAGATAGACAAAGGTTTTGGCTTCATCAATCTAGGGGAGATTGTAGGGTCAAAGAGGATTGACAAGCCAGTATAAACCTTAGTCTTGTATCCGCTTATCATTTTGTTTAAACTGCTGATGTAGAAGATTACCAAGTCCTAAGAGTAAAGAAACAGAATTTCTGAAGATGAACCAGACAAGACATTTGAAGAACAACTCCTGAAGGTCACTCATCAGAAGTTTTTCACTCATCAGCACTTTGAATAGAAGCTTCTAACCGCCCTTAATCTCAGCATTTTAGTATTATATTAGTATTCTTAAAGTCTTTGTTCAAGTTTCAATTAATACAGCTTGTTGTAGTATTATCTTACATTATTATAATCTTCAGATTACTTAGCTTGTATGTAATTGTATGTCTATAAATAGATGGGCTAATCCCACTATTTTAGACATTGATTTTTGGCTGAAATCCTTCAAAGCTTTTAATAGATAAAACCATTTCACATCTGAGAATCTTTTCATTATACGTATTGATATATGCATTCAATTGTTTAGATTCTCATTAACTGTTAGTTCATTAAATCCAAGGGGAGTAATATCTCCTATTAATAGTGAAACTTTAACTTGAACACTTTACTATTCTGCTGTGCCATTCTGCTTTGATATATTTACAACACACAAGTGTTCATTGAATAAGAACTGTTAAACAGAATACAGAATCCAACAATTTTTTTTTGTGTGTGAAATGGTTTTTCTATTAAAAGCTTTGAGGATTTCAGCCAAAAATCGATGTCTAAAATAGTGGGATTAACCCATCTATTTATAGACAGACAATTACATACAAGCTAAGTAATCAAAAGATTATAATAATGTAAGATAATACTACAACAAGTTGTAGCATTGAAACTTGAACAAAGACTTTAAGATAATAATAATAATAATAATATAATACTAAACTGCTGGGATTAAGGGCGGTTAGAAGCTTTTAATCAAAGTGCTGATGAATGACCAAAACTTCTGATGAGTGACCTTCAGGAGTTTGAGTTTGTCTTCAGGGGTTGTTCTTCAGATGTCTTGTCTGGTTCATCTTCAGAACTTCTATTTCTTTACCCTTCAGGACTTGGTAATCATCTTACATCAGCAGTTATAAACAAAATGAAAAGAGGATATAAGACTAAGTTTATAATGGCTTGTCAATCCTCTTTGACCCTACCACTATATCACAAACCAATTGGAAGGCCAAAAAAGAGAAGGAGGGATGCTTTGGAGAAGGAAGATGTTATGGTCAAGAGTAACAAGCTGAGTAGAAAGGGGTAAGACAACAACTTGTGGAAAATGTGGGAACAAAGGAAATAACAGAAGGGCATGTAGAGGACAAGGTGGGGAAAACAATTGCTCCAAAGAAGAAGACAACAACTGCTCCTAAGAAGAAGAAAACAACTGATCCAAAGGGTGCTGAAACATATAAAGCTGTTAAGAAGACAACTAAGGGGACAATGCTCCACATGGTGAACCATCAAAACTAGGAAACAAGAAAAGAAAAGGCTGCAAATTGAAGATGTTTTGGTTTAATGTCTTAGAAATTTGGTTTAATGTTTTGGAAACTTGTTTTAGTTTAATGTTTTGGAAACATGTTTTGGTTTGTGTCATTTGACTATGTTTTGGTTTTTTAAACTTTGAAGATGTAATCTTGTTCAAATAGATTGTTGAAACATGTTGGTTGAATGTCATTTGAACTGTTTTGGTTGATTGTTAAAACATGTTGGTTGAATGTCATTTGAACTGTTTTGGTTATGGGTGATAGTTCATATCTTAGATTTTGTTGATTGTACATAGAGAAAATGTTGTCAAATGGGTCAACTGTTAGGTCAAACAGTTTACTTGAATATGGGTCAGCTGTTTAGTTTAATATGGGTCATCTGCTATCAAACTGCAGTTTAGTGTAATATGGGTCAAGTGTTGTTTGTGAAACTGCTGTCAAATGGGTCAGCAGTTTACTTGAATATGGGTCAACTGTTATTTGTCAAATTGAAGTCAAATGGGTCATCTGCTGCCAATATGGGTCAATTGATGTAACAATACATTACACACATCATACTTGGAATTACATTCACTGCTGTCAAATGGGTCACCAGATTAGTGTAATATGGGTCAACTATTATTTGTCAAATTCTGTCAAATGGGTCAACTGGTGTAACAATACAATACACACATTATACTTGGAATTACTTTCATTATCAAATATGACAATACATTACAGTACCAAAATTTACTCTCTAAACATCATTACACTTGCCAAAATATGAGAGTTCATTACATTACATCCTACCAAACCTAGTTTTTCATTACCATTACATCCAAAATGAAGTTTCATACACATAAACCATAGCTAAGATAAATACATTAAGTTTCATACACATAAAGACTAGCAAAGATCAACACAAAGAACATCCAACTGATGATCAACCACAAATCCATCTTTTTAACAGCCCTGACATGACTTGCATTGATTTCTAAAACTAAGGACTTCATACATTGCCACCTCAGCTTTCAAATCCTTCACTTTCATCTCAAGAAAGACTTTGAGTTCACTAGCCCTTTAATGATGTTGGAAGTACGATTGCACAATGGAGGCCTTGAACGCCGAAACATATAATGTATGAACATCAATACTCAATCGATCATCAAATAGAGAAAATGTTACATTAAAATGGGCCAAATTTTAGGGTTGAAATACATACAGAGCAGTAGGGTGTAAAAACTGACGACCTGGATTAGTTTAAGTCCACGACGTTTTGATTGCAGCTTGCTTACCGCATTTGCAGAACACCATGATTGTTGGATGATCGAGTTTTAGATGATCGATTGTGGTTGAATGTTGGAGGTTTTGAAACAGGGGAGAAGGATCAGTGTTTTATATGGATGATGGATTGTGTATGAACGTTTGGGGGTGAAAGGACCATAATACCCTCACGTGCAACTCACGTGAGGGTGAACTCAGTTAAGTTTTAACGAGTTTAGTCCTTAATACCCGACATTGGTACAAATTAAAAGGTTAATACCTTAAGGAGCAACAATAAAACCTTAATACCTTACATTGAAACTATGTGGAAACCATAAGGACTAACAGTGTAATTTTTTCTTCTGTAGGTGGGTACATGTTCATTTGTTCATCACTCTGTTTGTTTTGTTTGGTTGATTTCGGCTCAATTGTGTATGATGATAGAGATTTATACTTGATTTGACTTAAGATAGGTCTCAATAATTCTGAATAGAAGAAATATATATATATATATATATATATATAGTGGACAATTCAAATGAGAAAAAATAACTAATAAGAAATAAAAAGAATAAATATTAACCAACAGAAATCTTTCATATAATAATTGTATTTAATATTAAATAAATTGTTTATTTTTTGTAACCCCCTTAAACTAGTTCAATAAATGAAACTCATAATTAATTTCAAAATTATTTATCTTCAAAGCAAACCTAACTAAAGTGAGGATTTCCATATGTGTAAGATATGCGTAGGATGAACTTTTATATGTGTAGGATAAACGTGTGATAATCTCGATATGTGTACGATAAACGTATGATAATTTTCGATATATGTAGGATGAATTTGATATGTGTAGTACAAATTTTGGTAATCTATACATACTAATAAAAAATTTCATTCTGGACACTTGTCAATTGATTAAGCAAATGAAATCAATTTGGACACTTGTCAATTGCTTAATACAAGTTCAATTTTATTCAAGCTCTCATTAAGACACATGTCACATCTATGGTAGAACTTCAATTTTATTCAAGCTCTCATTAAGTCACATGGCACATCTATAGTACTAATTAATTAAATAATATGTGGGTCACTCATTAAAGGAGGTATAAGTCAACAAAATCTGCTATGTGGGCCACATCTGTTAATAATATTTACCAATTAAATAATATGTGTGAGCTGTTGAGCTTTTACATTTGTTGACTATTCAAATATTAATATGTTAACATTTGTTAAGTATATCTAGAGAAGATGTTGACAACATCTGTTAATTTTGAGCTCCAAATTCAAAATCAAAACTACTAATAAAAAAGGGGAGAGGGTGAGAACACATTCACTTTTTCATTCGTTGCTTTCTTCTCTTCTTCCTCTCTCTATTTTTTCTTCCTCCCATCTATGCACAGTTCAAGTATCTGATCCATGTTATAATTCCATTAACAGTTAATAAAACTCTCTCTATTTCACTTCTGATGTTGTTTTTTGTGTATCTTTTGTGTTATTGATTTGGATCGGCGTCAACGATTTCAAATTTGAAGTTAGTGATTTGAATCAGCAATCTGGTTTCGTTTTGATTTGATTATTAATCACAACTTCGTTTCTAAAACAACCTTTTCTTATTCGCATATTGTTTACGCAAATCGTTTACATATTTTTCCAAACTTGAAACCCTAAATCAATAAGGTGAGCATTCTCCCCATTTTTAATTTGCAAATGATGACCGAAGAAGATATTGCTTCTGAAGTAGAAAAATTCCACATCTTTTGATAGTGCCATATTTGTTAAGGAAAATGAATGAGGAAAACCAACAATTTCAATGGTATGAAGACAAAGTTGTTGAAGAACAGATGTATCAAAAACAAATTTCAACTAAGAGGCAATTATCAAAAACAAAATTTGCTATTTTAATCATGTATTATTGTTCAAAACTAAGAGTCAGATGTATTTGGAAGCACTTGAAGAGTCATATGAATATCATGAACAACCGGTTCTGGCGGCAAATGACGGAGACGAAGTCGCCACTGTCAATGCTTCAGCTTCATCAGTTTCGGTTTCAGTTTCTTCGGGTATGACGTCAGTGAGCGGTTCAGATGACGCTGATTGTAATAAGAACATGACGACGAGTAGTGTGTATGATGACGCAGATAGTAATAAGGCCTATGGTATGGCCTATGATATGTGTAATTTAATTAAAAAGGGTCATTTCAAAAAATAGCAACGGGTGATTCAGCAATGGTATGGCTTATGATGCAAGGAAAATAATCAAAAGATCAAGAGGATTCATGACTCGGACTGTTTAGTAAAGTCTGTTTACTAAGGTCTGTTCCAGTGCAGTGGGTCTGTTAATTAAGGTCTGTTTAGTAAGGTTTGTTTAGTAAGGTCCGTTTAGTAAGATCTGTTTAAAAGATATAGATAATTCACTTGATCATGAATTACTAAGGTCTATTTACTAAGGTCTATTCTAGAGCAGCGACTATGTTAAGGAGATATGTCTTAAACATGAGCAACAGTTGTTTCAGACAGATCTCCTTAACAGACCCACTACTCTGGAACAGACCTTAGTAAACAGACTTTGCTTGCAACAGATGATTAACTTTTTGATTTGGTGTTTAGTAAACATTGAAGACTAATTTTATTAAAAAATGATATAGACTTCCCGTGTATCCCACACGGGGTTTAATCTAGTGCGTAATAAAGTGTTAATAACTAATTAATTAGAGAGATTATAATTAAACTATAATAATAAGCCTTCGGGTTTGAACAGTAACCGATGGCATATGTTGTAATTTCATTTATTATTGAGGATGATTTTGTATCCTCTTTATCTTCTCTTTCACTCTCTCTGTCTAAAGAACCCACCGATTCACTCTCATCTTCTCCCACCGATTCACTCTCATCTTCTCTCTCTGTCTAAGGAACATCACCGCCCCTCTCTTTATCTGCTCTAAATCAAGCCAGATCCACCACCGGCCTATTCGCTGCCAAAGGTGGACGATGGGGATGTGGATGTTGTGGACTCTGGTTACAGATCCACCTCCAAAGGTGGACGATGGGGATGGGGATGTTGTGGCCTCTGGTTACATTGGATTTTTGTGGGTGGTCATGCCGATTACTGGCCGGTGATGCATGTAATCAAGAAAGCTTTTTCCGGTTAGGGTTTCTGATTTCCTTTTTTTGAATAGTAAATGATGGCTGATTTCCTTTTTGGTATACTCTATATTAATAAACCTTTTGATTTGAACAGTAACTGATGGCATATATTGTAATTTCATTTCTCATTGAAGGTGATATTGTACTTCTGATATTGAGGAAGATGATATTGTGCTTCTGAGATTGAGGATGGCATAAATCTGGGTTCAAATCATAAGGTGCATTATTATAGTTAAATTTAGGGTTTACCATACTAAACTCTAAAATGGCTTTTGGTATACATGAGGCTATGATAGGCGATGATGTTTAAAGAAGGGTTGATTGTATTGTCATGGCGAGGCGATAGTTTAGTCGCAGCCACAATTGATCACCCTTTATGAGCCTTAAATATGTTTCTAATTGATCACCCTTTATGAGCCTTAAATATGTTTCTAAAAAATGTGAGGCTATGATGCGTTCTGATCAATACCTGTGCCATTATTGGATTGTTTGTGTTGGCGATGATGGAAAAAGAGGGTTTAAGGCGACGATGTTAAAGAAGGGTTGATTGTATTGTTATGGCGAGGTGATAGTTTAGTCGCAGCCACAATTGAACGCCCTTTCTGAGCCTTAAAGTTGTTTCTAAAAAATGTGAGGCTATAAAAACGTGAGGCTATGATGCGTTCTGATCAATACCTGTGGCGATGATAGTTTGGTTTAGTAGTCTTGGCTCAGTGGTTTTTGTGTCATCTTGTGTTTAACACTACCGGGTTCGAACACTGCTTTTCTTTTTTCTTTCCTGTTTTTTCCATGTACACGTGTTCTCTTTTAGGTAGCCTCTAGTGTTTTCTCCAGCTGATCCTCTCACTTCACTCTATTAAGGATCTCCAGTTGTTCATCGCGGGAACCTGAACGGTGAACGTCAATGAGGAGACACAGACATAGTAAGTTTCTAAGTGTGATTGTCTTTTGATTGATGAATCTCGAATCGTTTGCTTCACTCTTTTGAACCACGAATCTCAAATGATCTAACCCTGATTGTCTTTAATTGAAATGGGTCATGGGTTCAAGCAGTACCAAATAAACTTTAACCTCAAATGTCTTAACTGCAAAAAAGTTGCTCAACAGGGAAACATCAAATATGACATATATAGTTGGAATGCTTTTAACTTCCTAGACTGTTTTTCCAATTCGTTAAATATTTTACTTCCTTGGTTAATTTATTTTTATGTCAAATGACGACTAGGTGTTAAATGTTGATTCCTTGGTTGGGAAGGTGTCGACTAAACTTCCTTTGCATATTTTAAAAGACATTATTCCTACTTCCTAGCGGTTTAGATAGGAAAGCTTGGAAAACTCAACAATGTGTTGACCGAGATGGACAGCAACCTTCTGCGAGTGAAGCCACCAGGTAAAAAAGACTTTTACCACATCCTGAAATTTTAAACACTCCTAGAAAAATTATAAATGCTTTTAGAAAGTTATCCTTCTATCAAAACGAAATGGGTTAGGCCGATCCAGTGAACTAAAGAACACATCGAATGAAATATTAACGGGTCAAATGGGTTGTATGATCCAAATGCTTACGTTAACTTTGAATGATGTATTACTTGCAGCCCGCAATTGAGCATCCAGTGACTCATTCCCCCACTTGACAAATATGGATCATTTGATTCTCATATGAAAGAAGTACCACAAAAGCCAAATCCGTTATTCGCTCAAGAAATAAGTTACATCACAAGGTAATATGTTTATTTTTAGAAATAAAAGTTATCAACTACTATGCTCACTTAGTACTGTCCTCTGCCCTGGAATGTCAAACTTGTATTTGCCACAAATTTTTATGTTTATCTGGGAGATTGCAAACTTGCATGTGAAAATATAAATTAAAGGGAGTTTGAGATTCAAGGGTAAATATGTCCACTAACTAAAAATGACATTTAACATGAACATAAAAATTGGACCTTTTTATTTCAGATATTTAATACTTCTATTTTTTGGGGTTCTGTTTTGGACCCAAAATGTGGATAATGAGGGAAACTGATATAAATGGTTATGTTATGTTTGTTCGGCAATGCAAAATCAAGAGCGTTTGGATGCGTGCTTTGAAAAACCAATATCGGAAAATTTCTTAATAGATGCAAAAAAAAATGAAAATAGGTAATCTACTTCTATTTCTAAGCACTTTTATATATAGATAGATTAAGGGCAATGTTCGGATAACTTGATTGCTGAATGTTGGGGTAAAATTTGATGATCAGGTATAATCCATAGAAACTTAGCTCGGATTCGATAAGTGTATGATACGCTGCTCGAAATATTTAGGTAACAACACGTTTAAGCTACTAGATTGCTTCTAACCTCACATGGTTTTTCGCCAAACTCCGCTTCAAGTTTAGAGATGGAGAAAGGTAAAGTTCATGATTAACTAAAACTTAGAATGGGAATGATTAAATGTATCATTCATACTTGGTTTGATATAATTTTTACGTCTTTATGGTTCTAAATTTTACTATCATAATTGTTGTGTACAAAAAAGTAGAAGAAAAAGTTTCTACTGTTAAAGTATTAATCACTTATTTAGCCTATGCTAATATGAAACTTATATTTGGTATAAAATCCATTTGAGTTCAATTGAAAAGATTAAATAGTCGATGTATGCAATTATATTAAAATTTGGACCTTTAGTCGTGGTTACATATAATTTGTATTTGCATGTTTGGGTTTTATCTTATTCTGTTTTTTCCCTTTTTACTCGGCTGAGCGTCGTACCACGTACACACTGTTTATAACTTTTATTGTTCATCAAGCAAATTTGGTTTATGCAGGTTAAGCGGTAGTGCGTCGCTTTCAGCTTTCTTGATATTTGTTTCCATCAACTATTCGGACATATGCAGGTTTGTTAACGCTTAGCCATAGAGTTGACTGTTGTTCCGCAGTTTGCCCGTTTACAGCTTTGGTTATTTATATAGCTAAATAATATTAATTCTTCATGTTTAATTCTAAACCCATTTGACTTTTGAATAGCGATTGAGATGACTTGAAAAGTCAAGGTAGAGATTTTTTAAATGTTGGTTTACTTTCTAACATGTACTGTGAACAATAGTTGTATCACAGAATGCTTTTTGTGGAAAAGTTATGCAATTGAACATGGAGCACACCTTAAATGTATGTATACTGCTTCATTACTGCACAACAAGGTAACGATTCATTACTTTAATTTCATCTTCATGTTTCGTTGGGGTGTGAATTTTTTAGGAAGCTTTCCTACATGAAGGCGTTGTTTTGATCGCTTTTTAACAATTTGAAGGATAGGCTTTTAATAAGAAGTGTTATTATGTTTACCATATACTAGATTTTATTTTGATTCAGTTGTAAGAACACTGCTTTTAGTTAAATAACATGTCTCTGGATATTGGTTTCAATTATGTTTTACAGTTTTTTTGGTAGGCTAATTTGTGTTTTGTTGTCGTGACTCTTGGCTGAATATAGTGGTGGGTTTGGTTTGAAAAGGTTGTGGATTTCATGTAAGAGATTGGGTTTGCGTCTCCGTAGCGACATAATTACTAGGTGCGCAATGCGTGCCCCGTTAGGCGTTTAATAATTTTTTTTCAATGATGGTTTCAACTATGTTTTTTCAGTTTTTATGGTAGGCGAATTTATGTTATGTTTTTTGGGTGGGTTTGTTTTGAAATGGTTGTATGTTTAATGGAAGAGATCGGGTTTGCATTTCGATAGTAACAAAATTACAAGGCGCGCATCGCGCGCCCATTAATACCACTAGTTAATATAAGAAAAGTTAAAATATTTAATGTTCATCATTATATCATTTGTTCTTTTTGTTCTCACATTAAGTTTCTTCTCATTTAATTCTCTCTCTTTCTCTCTCTCTCTCTCTCTCTCTCTCTCTCTATATATATATATATATATAGGATTTGGTTCAAATGAGAACCTTTGGCCAAATTGAGAACTGAGAGAACCATTCTGGACCACAAATTTCTCTAAGGAAATTTTTTTTTTTTGCTTTAATCGCTGCTTTATATGTAGGAAAATTTTTTTGTATTTTTTTCAATATACGCATATGTATAACGAAATATACACATATGTATAAATGAAAAAAAAAAATTCTTTGCATAAAAACCTGCAATTAAAACAAAAAAAAAAATTGTCTTTATAAGAAATGTGTGGCCCAGAATGGTTCTCTCAGTTCTCAAATAGGGGTTGGTTCTCTTAGGATCCCTACTCTCTCTCTCTATATATATATATATATAGAGAGAGAGAGAGTGTGTGTGTGTGTGTGTGTGTCACACCCTCAAATTTCCACTGCGGGGTTTTACCGCGAGGCGCGTGACATACCTGGATCCCATAGCCATAAAGCATATGAACGACTCTAAATGCCCAAACCATTTAGTTCGTTTTCAAAAACTAAGTTTAAAAATCAACCATAACTTTTAAGAAAATGCGGAAGCGTAATCAAAACAGTCAAATAAAAAGTTGTGCGCAAAACAAACGTGCCCAAACCAAAGCAAAAGTAAATAAATGATGAAAATAGTTTAAAGTGTTCAATATCCCATGACAAACATGATGCATGACCTAAGCGTGCTCCGACCTAGCGACCTGCAAAAGCATGCTAGCGTGTGTCAACATAAAGTCAGTAAGTTCACAGTTTAAGTAGCAAGTGTAAAGTTATCAAAGCTGTAAAACCATCAGTTTTAAGCTTGTCAGGGGTAGCTAACCCACTCAATGTAACTAAACATGAGATTATTGGGAACATATAGATGATACAGTGCCTCAGCACTAGTATCTATCAACACTAGCAAGAAAATGTGGTCAGAAGTTCATGCCCATGACCTAAGCACCTCAGGCATGATGTTGCTGCACAACCTAATATCGCTACTAACTAATACCCCGTTCTCCTCTAGCGATTAACCCAAAAATATTGTAAGGACTTTCAAATGATAGAGGTTGTTTAGTTCACAAAGGACAATTAAAGTTGCAAAATTGATAAAACGTGATCCACACAAGGAATCGAAAACCCGACCCACACAAGGAGTCAAAGCACCCCAAAACCCGGGATGTAAAACTAGTCCCAAACTGGACTAGAACAGGTTTAGTAAAAATGTCTCAAACCCGAGACACATGCTTTCGAGAAAAGAGTAGTGAAAACTCACTTTAGGTTGCAAAGCTAAATCCAAAATCCGCAAGTAATAAGGACATGCTACCGACTCCCTATTAGATGTGCCACTACGTGAGTATATGTGTATACACAATACACCACATAACTCGTTTGTCCAAGACGTTAATTTATGTGAAAACGTTTAAGTGACACCTAATGTTAGTTACATGCACAAATAGACCCTACGAACCCATTTGTGAAAATTATGTTTAATATCAGTTACACATGTCATTTATATCTCATACAAGTGTATATGCAAGTTCAAGTCAAAATCAAGTCATACAAGACTCCAAATATGCACATATACACTAATGTTATAATCTGCGTTTTTAGGACATATTATGTACTACAAAATGATTTTATTAAAAATATTTACACAATGAATTAGACGACCAAAATTTTACTGAATATTTATAGGTGTCCATTCGTCGTGTGCATTTTTTTTTCATGACAAGATCATGTATATAAATTATGAAAAATCAATTACTATAGCTAGGTTCTGAAAACATTCACATCAGGTCAGTTTATGAGAAAAATTCCCAAAAAATGGTGTATTCATCCAAACGGGAAGAATCCACTTAGAAAAGCCTAGTTATTCTTATATCAACCTACTGACCAAATTTCGTGACCTAATTCCTTATAAAAGTCTAGTTATGGTCGTTTAAAGTTGACCAAAGATTTTAATCCGAAAATCAGTTTAGACCTTTATTCAGATAAAATTCCAAAAACACATCAAACGAGAACAAAATCGCATGATCTTATCCATTCCAGAAATCTAAGACCACGTACGACATGCTCATACCAATAAACAATCAAAACGGATATTTAAAGCCACGTTACAGAGCTTACAAGTCGTCACATGCAATCTGTCCAATTTTAAACATGCAATAATCTTAACTATATTAAACCCTAGGTGTATATTGTCTATCAAGAACATCAAATAAACATTATACAAGTCCTAACATACATTAACATGATCGAAACATGCAAGATTCATTATAATTATAATCACCTATAAACCCTAGATGTTCAAAAATCATCAACATACCATAACATGCAAACACATCAACTAATAATAATAAAACTCTATGTTTAACAGGTTAATCTTCTTGAAAACTCATGTTTTAATCTTTATGAACTTATATTAGATATGGACAAACATGTTTATGGTGTTCTAAAACACAATAGAGAAGATTAAAACACAAGGGATCAGGTATTATACCTAAAGCTCTTCAATAACACAACCGAACACCTTCCAAGTCACCCGAATGATGTTCTAGAACCTTAGGAGATGTTTAGGGGTTATATTTTTCATATTGGGGTAGTAGGGGACGATCCGGGTTGAGTTTATGAGAAGTAGGGTGTTAAAAATCGATTTTATAATGAGCTAAGTCGGTTTCCCAGGCCTGTGCCCGCCGAACGGCCGTTCACATGGCCGAATGGCCGTTCATGTAGACATGGCCCGTTTCGGGCGGTCTGGTTCAGCGTATTTCATATTCTCTTCATTTTACTAGTTATTTTGGACCCCACCAAAGCGTAACCCCATGTTTTTAGACCCGAACTATCCTCTTGGTTCATCGATTACAAATTTAATGACACGTTCGGTTTAATTAACATAATCGCACAACAATTTACACAAACACGTAATTGCAAGTAATATCAAACAATTTATTCACAATTATCTATTATCTCAATTCACCAACTTTCAGGGTTCGATACTCGTGTACGTAGTCTGGTAATTCCCCAAATTACCTTCTTATGCAGTTATTAACCTATAATTGTGCAACGTGTGACTCACCTAACTAACCCTAGTTAAGTAAAATGCTATGAATGTAAGTGAAAGTTAACTAGAGTTTAGTTAAAGTATGAATCTGAAAATGCGGGGTGTCACATCATCCCCAAGTTGAAAAGAATTTCGTCTCAAAATTCAGCAAGTAAACAGTGAAGCCAGTGAAAATGTATGCTTGGTTACCGGATATCAGAGAGAGAGAAAGAGAGAGAGAGAGAGAAAGAGAGAGAGAGTTCAGATTGGACGGAGACATTCGATGTTGGTAGTAGTTGGATGGTGACGATGGTGCTTGGGTGATGGAGAAAGCTAGAAAAAGGGAGTTAAGAGAGAGTCTGAGAAACGACGCGAGTGTAAGATTACATAAATACCCTCAACTTTGACGTCTAGGTAAACATATAAGTTACAAGGAGGGATATAAAGAATAAATAAAGTAAACTATAGAGCTTAGTCAACCAAAAATCAGAAGGAGGGATGCAACCTAATGTCACCTCTAAACTGCAGGAGTGCAAATTGTACTTTATTTTATTTAATACTCCCTCCGTCCCAATTTAAATGTCCCATGTCTAAAAACACACATTTTAAGAAATTTTTTGTTTGTATGTGGTAAAATGACAATAATATCCTCAAAAGTGGTGATTGTGTTTTGTCTTTTATGGGCAAAACTGGAAAGTACATTTCTATTTTTGGAAAGAGACATTTAAGTTAGGACAAACAAAAAAGGAAAGGGGGACATTTAAATTGGGACGGAGGGAGTATTTATTTATTTATTTATTGAACGACAAGTTTTTTACACTAATACGCCTTTGGCGTTGAACCCTTGACCTCAGTTGATGTGATGATTAAATAGGAGTCATAATTTTTACTCTATTGTTTATTTAATATGATGATTATCAATTAAGTCTAGATGAGTTTTTGTTGGTATATTTATCAAATTAATTAGGAGTCATAATTTGATTAGGATAGGTGGCTTGGTGATCAAACAATGTTTAGCATAAATAGGGATTGATACCATGGTAAATTTAGATGGTGGTTTGATTTATAAAAAAGAAAAGAGTTTGTAAGTGCGTTTGTCACAAGTGTTTGTTTGAATACTTTGATCTGATTATTCCAACAATGTTATCTTAATTTGATACCCATATGCTTTGATTTATGGTTTTGTTCACATTTTTTTAGATAATTTAAGCATACGGAAACAAGCAAAACATAGTTCCTAAACCAGGGTTACTTGATTAGAAAGATTTGAGATAATACCACTAACTCAG
Organism: Ambrosia x helenae; assembly: GCA_030844895.1. Taxonomy (NCBI): domain Eukaryota; kingdom Viridiplantae; phylum Streptophyta; class Magnoliopsida; order Asterales; family Asteraceae; genus Ambrosia; species Ambrosia x helenae. Next base: position 68,949 of record JAUTDX010002454.1, on the reverse strand, counting down.
CGCGTTACACATGATATTTGGGTTTTATGTTATCCAACACATTTCATAGTATATGAATAGTATTAAATCTAACCACTAATAGTAACTAGTGGGAAACTCACGCTACGCAGGGAGACTGTAAATATCTGTAGCATTCTAATACTAATTATAACTCAGTTTTGAGTAAAATCTAAATCGAGATATAGATAAAAATAAGCACATCGAAGCAGTATGCTTGGAATTTATAGAACATGTTTTTAAAAGTTGTAATAGGAAAACACGACATCCCCAAAATTAATTAACATCTTCTAGCCCAAATCGCCAGAAACCTATATGTCAGATTAATTTTTCACTCAGATTAATATAGTGTTAATTATACTATTAAACATTCATCTATACGTGTTTATTATTCATAAGCACAAAAGCCAAGTTAGGTTTCTAGCTAACGTTTTCTTGTCAAATTGTAAACTCATCGCTGGCAGTCGATCCCCTACAAAAGCGATCATGTCCATTGGATCGGATCGGTATGAGCGATGGTCCACGATCTAAATCGGGCGCTGCCACATCTTCAACTGCCACCGCAGACCTTATTTTTCGAGGACCGTGGTGACTTGAAGTATGGTCGGAAGTTTTTATGGTAGGTTTCGTCTTGCCGAATTTCTGTCGAAAATTGCAGAGAAATAGAGAAAGAGCCGAGAGGTACAAAGGTTGTTTGGTGGTATGGGTTTCGGGTTTCAAACTCAGTTGTTGTCGATCGGTTACGAATTGCTAATCAAATGGGTTTAACGATGATTCAATTGTAATAATTGTGTCAAATCTGAGTGGTTGGTTATGATAGCGGCCGTTGCATCTGTTTTTCTTCTTGTCGATATGCAAGAGGGTCTTTGAAGAATTAGCCATATATAGTTTTTTTTATAAATTCAATGAATTATCTTAACCGCTTCAGTTGCTCTTTCAATTCAAACAAAAAAATATAATGTTGTAGAAATGAAGTGAATTGGTGTTTCAATTAATATCATCTTGGTCAAGTAGTCATGTTATTAATCTACTATTAATCAATAGAGATTTAATTGTTTCATTAAATGTGTCTTGAGAACTTAATAAGATTACAATTTTGCCCTTGTAAATGAATGTCAAATGACTATATTACCCGTCCAGAACCCATTATATAGTAATAACTAGCAGGAACCCGCGCGTTGCGGCGGTGCTGTACTATATTTGACGGTTGCGTTTGGTCAATCACGTTGTTCGTGTTGTACATTATGCAATCCTATTGATAGTGTGTAATATACAATCGGAGGGTATACAATTTTAGTAAGAAATATGTGTCGACATTATAGTAGAGTTAGATGTTAATTTTGTAATAAGTACCAAGAGATGTAAAAGTAACACAAATTATGAAATAATAGAATTGGACCATATAGTTTTGGGAATATAAAAGCGTGAGCGAAGAATAATGATTAAAAGAAATACTTTTGAACACAATATATAAGGAAGACATCTGATATTGAAAGCACGTGCGAAAGTATATAGTGAAGCAAGAGAACACTGAAAAGTTGAAGCTAGCAAAAGAAAAAATTTCACTCTACGGTAAAAAAAATTAGTTAAATACTCTAAATGAAGTCATCAAAATGTAGAATGACCTTTGGGCTGGTAACAATGAATGTTAGGTTGTGTTGTACTGCTTGCACGTCTCTATTATTTCATCTATATTGGTTGTCCACCATTCCTCATCCAACCAATCGGCCTTAGTAGATAGTTGTGGGTTATTGTTGTTAAGGACTGGGGTGGAAATTGGGGTTTGAGTTTCCTCTAGCTTGGGCTCTTGGCCTAGGATTAAGATTGCTGGAGGGTTAGGTGGTGCAAATTATCGATGTGAATATAATGATAGCAAAAAATTAGGTTTTTATTTCTTTTCTTTTGTGTGTGTATATATATAAACATCACCATGTGGTTTTCTAGGAGGTGTAGTTGTAATGTTAAAACTGTGGGTTTGATTTTAGATAGGGTGAGCGAAAAAAATGCGCCACATATATGGTAGTTTTTAAGGTGTTTGTGGGTGGGGATGTGTTTGTATATTTTGTGTCATCTTTATTACTTTCGTGGTTGTTATCTGTAGCGTTAGCTTCAACTGATACCTTAGAAATGATCATGTTTTCATTGTAGTTTTTTAAAAAAGTAATCCAATCGATTAGAGAAACAAACTGTTAGCTATGAAAACATGACGGTAAATGGTTTGTTGTTACGAAAATATATTGGAAAGTGGATTATTGGCGATAAATAAGTTGTTTGATATCATCTTTTTTTAAAGCCTCATTCTTCACAATTATATATTTAATCTTTTAAAACATTTAATATCATTTAAACTAATGATCAAAGAAATATAAACTCTACTAAAAAATAATTTGACATTAAATTATAATATTACCATTGAGAGGTATTGTTTACACCACTATATGGGTGCTGTGGAATGAGCGTAATGATCGGATTTTCAACAACAAAAGTCGGAGACCTGTCGAGATTGTGGAAAACGTTAAATCAACGGCGTATTTTTGGTTTCGTAATAGGTCTAGGTGTAAAGATGTCGATTGGAAAAATTGGTGTATTTGCCCTTTGGATTGATGTTGTTTGGTGTGTTTGCTCGTAGGTCCTTGCTTTGAGGACTCTTCGAGTTGTGTTTAATGAAATTTTCCTTTCAAAAAAAATTATAATATTACCCATCTCAAATCTATTAAGAGGCTCATTAATTACATTTGTTATATTTAATGTGTTGCATTAAATTTGTCTTGCTAAGTCTATGGCTTTTCTTTGGCTAAAGCATAGAAGTAAATGTAAAGATATATTATGGAAAGAGTGGAGTCGCAATCCATTGTATATGTTTTAGTGGTTTGTGTGCGCGCGGCCCTTGTTTTAAGGACCGTGCGGTTTTTTTTTGTATAAAGTTTATATTTCAAAAAAAATTGTCTTGCTAAGTAAATAAAATTACATTTTTATTCATTTAAATGAATATGAAATGACTTCTTCACCCATCCAGAACCTATTATATAATAGTATAGATTATAGATAATAATATCATGATGCGTTTGTGAAATGTTTTTAAAATATTAGAAAATTAAACATAATGTTAGTCCAAATTCCACTCAAATCATCCACTTACAACTTATGTAATTATGCACCCTATGCTCCAACAAAAGTCTTAGTGTTGGAAATTACATAAAATTCCAAAAGTAAATAAACTATGTTATCTTTTACAGAAAATAGCTAGGTTTACTGTGAATATAAAAATGATAGTCGGGATACTATGTTAATCATAACTGAATAGTTAAATAGTTAGTTACTTAGGGTGGGTAGGGCGCTACCCCGAACTCCACTGAACTATTCTGATTTTCCCCAATATTGTATTGTCACATCATTTCACTGATACACAAATTTGGAGACAACACTACCCTGAACTACCCAACCCATAAAAAACAACCCCCACAAAACCACACACACCATCCGTTAACTAGGACCCGTGATTGCTTCACGAGATCACTACCTCGTGCCACCGGCTGCAGTATTGTCGTGGGGGTAGTGGCCTACCCGTGAGTAATCCGTGAAGCGCCCCACTTACCCTTATATTCATGGTGGAGTGTTCAAATAAGAAAAAATGTAGATCTTGTAGGGAAAAAACTAAATTTAAACTAATAGGAATACCCTATTTAATGTTAAATAAATTACTAACTTATTGCAAATCCCTAAGTTAATTAAATAAATGAAACTCATAAAGCAAACCTAATTTACAGTGAAGGAAAAATTTCCATATGGGTATAATGAATTTCTACATGTGTAGGATAAACGTATGATAATTTTGATATATATAGGATGAATTTTGATATGCGTAAGACGAATTTTGATATGTGTAAGATAAAGTGTGTATGAGTAATTAATAACAGAGAAAATAATTAATGTTAGAAAAGTTAAAGTATTTATTGTTTACCATTATGCAATTTCTTCTTTCTCTCATCACTTTAAACTTCTTCTCAAATGATCATTTCGCTAGATTCATACACCATAAACAAGCAAAATAAATAATAATAATTACAATTAATACAACACTATACCATTCGTAAATTATTGATTCTTGTCTATTCACTTTTTCTTCTTTTAATTTCCAATTCAAAAGAAAAGGTGAATCGACAAGACGAAACTTCACAATAATTCCCCATCCTCTAGAAACCAAGAGCTAGCCGGGATGCGGGTTATATCAACACCTTGGTTGTGAATAGGGCCTTGGGTGCAATGAACCTTATGGAGCGCCTGCCAAAGTTGCGGGACCCTCAAAGCGAGCTTCTATTGCTTCACTCGTGCATGGGGGTCGCTGAACTTTTGTTTGGCCTTCGAACATGTCAACCGGGGCATGTTGCTGAGGTTGTATCCCTTTTTGACAATGGTCTTCAAGACGCGATTGAAGAGATTGTAGTGTGCAGGGGTCCGCATTGTAAGGTTTTCTAGTGGAGGTTGGTGTCCCTACCGATGCGTTTAAGAGGTTTAAGCCTCTTCTCAGCAGAAGACGAGTCAGCCTATGCTTTCGTGTTCCAGGCCCCAGTCTTGGAAGTTGCAGGACCACATCATGAGGGACAGTGAGGTTGTGGGGGCGAACTCTGATTACGAGCTCGTGTTAGAGAACATTCGAAAATCTGTTTCGGAGTTTGATCTTGGGGTTTTTACTGAAAAAGATCCGCCCCTAAGAAAGACCAAAAAACCTTGGCGAGTTCTTTTTATTATAAACACCTATGGACCTTGGGAGAGAAGTATGATATGCCCCCATGCCAGAAAAGATGTGCTTGAATGCCTCCAAGGTACCTCTGCTCAAGATTTCTTGATTGTCATCCAAATTGAAAGGCTTGGTCAACATTTGGGGTGTTTATTTTATCCAAAACCCGAAAACTAAACCGGTGCCACTCGACACAAGAAACTATAATACCAGAATTACCTGAACCCGATGTATAGCAAACCCGAACCCGATTGAACTTAAACATTTTGATTAATGGATATAGTTTTGCTGTTTCGGATGTCCCCCTGTTAGGACTTCGGGAAACCGAGCTTGTGCCAGGGCAAGCGGTTTTGAAGGTGGAGTTCAAGAGGTTACAAAGCAGGGAACAACTTGTTTCGAGAATCAACACATGTTTGTGCCCTTTGCTTTTTGAAACGTTTGGATCTATTGCCTCCGAGGCAGTCCATTTTCTTAATCGGGTGCAAAAGGGGGTTCACAATAATTCCCCATCCTCCAGAAATCAAAATTTTATTTTTAGTGATTTGCAATAAAAAAGAAGGTAGTAGCGCTGCTTGTTGCTCCCTGTCATGTTATGATTCTCCTTCTAAAATGAAATTCTAACGGTTACTTTCTATTTGAACAAAAAAAAGAAACTTCCCATTTGTTGTCTACCTTCTCATCAACACCGTAACATTTCCTTCAAATAATTGAGTTGACCTGTGTTGATATGGTGATTTAAAGCATTCACAATGGAATCATTTTTTATTCATATACATGACTAAAATACAAATTCAAGCTTACATTTGTTTGTATTAGAAAAATAGAAAACCTCGTGTTTGATTCTCCAAATATATTAAAAAATTAGTTAAATAATATGTTTTTTCACTCACAACCACTAAAAATACGATATGGTAAATGAATAGTGAATCACCCAAAATATGGTTTTAAACATTTGTAGTATTGGGTATAGAGATAGTCTCCAACGTATGAGTAAAACTAAATAAAATCTCATATTTTCCTTATAATATGGGTACAGAGAATGCTCTTACACCGCTGAGAATTTGTTGCTCCTTTGTAAAAATTAGCCTCATAGTTTTAGATTTTGGACTCTTGTGATAAAGAAAAGTGTGACGTTGACATCTAACACAAAACCCAATTTATAAATGTCATGTCAATAATTTTTCTAAAAACATATATTGACGATTATATATGTTAACAAATCACGTTATATTATGTTGAATCGGTAAAATACACGAGTTTATTCAACCGTGCAATGCATATGTTTTTAAATGTAACTTTTTGTTACTAATTATATTACATTATTGTAATGCACGGGATTGTAACTTTGTCATAGTATATAAAAAAACAATGCATGAACAATATTGAAATTTTTTAATCTTGTTTTTATTATTTTACTACTGTTATAGTACATAACATAACGTTGTAATGGTCTTCCAAGTTACAACTTCTCATTAGTGGCAATTAAACTTAGCAACAACTTGTTTCATTAGTGGCAAATGGTTGTCAATGGCAAGTTACAGCCTACAGGTTACTATAGATCAACTTTGTCATCAGTACCAACTAAGAGAAATGGTAACTTGAAAGACCAGCAATGACTAAGTTATTGTTCATGGAGTTTCTGCTAGTTGTTGTCCCATTGAGGTAACGATAATTGCTGACAGCTCAAACTGCTAACTAAAACATTTTGATGGTTCTCTAGGTTACAATTTCTCATTATTGCTCTACTTGTTTCATAGTGGCAAGTTACTATTGATCAACAACAATTTAGTCACTCAGTACCAACCAGGCAACTAAGAGAAATGGTAACTTGAAAGATCATAAATCACGAAGTTATTGCTCATAGAGTTTCTACTGGTTGTTTTCCCATTTATGAATCGTTAACAGTTTTAACAGCTAAATAAAACGTTGTGACAGCTCTCCAGGTATAAAAATAAAGTCGTCTGTTTTATTCCGATACACATCTTTCGCTAACAAAACTTGTATTAAAATATAAAAGAAGGTACTCGTTCAATAGAATTTTCGAAGAGTACAATCAAATTATCTCAATACTACAATAATCGACACAGATATCACAACCTTACAATTATGAAACCAAGTTTATGTCATACCTTATTTGATAGTAATATAAAATGAAAAATATTATTTTCTCTATAATAAACTTTCTAAGTTGGATACTTGGAATATACAAATAAAAAGTGATTAAAAGATGAAAAAAGATGTATAGACACATTAGTTAAATATGTATAATTGTGACTTCAATGTTCGTGATGTAATTTTATAATTAACAGTGGCCTTGTTTCTATATTTTATATAAAATTTCTTTCTTAATAAAATAAAATTAAATATGTATAAAAAGGGTTGCGAAACCAACTAGCTTTTTGTTGCGGCTGCGGATGAATTGAGTCCAAACTGTGTGGAGGTCAACCCCTCACTTTTTTTTGTCATACTTTTCATGTATATTTTCTGGTTATACATAATTACATAAACCTTAAAGCACCGATACCATTGGAGTGCAGTGGTAGAGGTATTGGTGGGCAATGATAGAAGACCCAGAGGATCTTGGTTCGATTCTTGAGCCAGACGAGTTTTACCGATATTTTCACCATCATGCCTACAAACAAGTGGGTTATCGGGTTTTCCCCGAAATTGGTGTTTGATGACTCGGGTTACTCTCGGGATACTCGATTTATCTAGTGGGTGCCCCGAGAGTGCTCAGGTTTAATTTGTTGGCCGTTCAAAAAAAAAATACATAAACATTAAAGCGACAATATACTGCTAAGATAGTACCGTAATTTTATATAAAGGTTTATTAATTTTGTATATACGATCATTTAGTATTAAAATTGTTTGATATTATGGTAACTTTTAAACGACAAACCCACACCCACTCTGAATTATACAAATAAAAAATCCATCTACTATTTCACTTTTGTTTGAGTTTGTTAAACCACATCCCTTTTGCTACTGGACCAAGAGATCAACACCTAGGCCTGTAAACGATTTTGTATTACTAAAAAACCAAATTATTAATTGGTTATATTTATATAAGTAGCTAAACCCTAATTTATCTTTATATTTATATAAATATAACTTCTTATGTAGTTTATAAAACTTAAACAAACATAAACGGACATAAATAAACGAACATAAATGAACGTTCATGAACATAAATGAACAAACACAACGTTTGTTCATATTCGTTCATTTAACTAAACGAACAAATTTTTGTGTTCACGTTTGTTCGTTTATTACATAAACGAACTTCCCACTGAATAAGTTCACAAACATTTCATGAATGTTCGGTTCATTTATAGACAACAACTTAATTATGCCCTCAAAGGACGTGCTGGTTGTTGATAGATTTCTTCACTTTATTGGTTGAAGATTTAAATTGCGAGTTGTATGACAGCGTTTAATAAAAAGAAAAAGAAGAAGAGACTAGTTGAAATTAATCATAAGTTTAAATAGAAGGTCAACGAAAAAAGGCCCATAAAGTTGGAAAGTTATGTTTGCGTTGAATGAACTTTTAAGTCCCGAATTCTCATTACCGTCCCTCATCACACCGTCCACCCCGGATTGAGTGTGCATCTTTATAACATAGATATTGTTTGTTTGATATATACATATTAAATCAATAAGACAATAACTTCATTAATAATCATAAAAAGGAAATTTCACAAAAATAAACACCTTTAGTTAAAAATTATCAAAACTAGTAATACATGAGTGGAGGGGCACAATACGTCTCTTGTGCCCACTAAGAGGGGACGGGACACCATGGGGCTACACTGTCCCTAGATGCGGCTACACTGTCCCTAGTTGTTTGGCTTCGATTTGGGACTTTTCTTGATACACTTGGCTAGAGAAACAATCCGAATAAAGAAGAGGTAAAGGTGGGTTTTTTGGATGGGGACCATCTAATGGTGTGTGTGTGTGTGATTAGTGGGTTTGGTAAAATGGTGGGGTCCTTGGTTTCAGACTACTTTGGGCTTGGCGTTTCCAGTATTTAGACTACTTTAGGCTAGTTTGGGGTTGAAATGACGTAGAACTGTGTTAAAAGAAGTCAAAGTTTAGAAAGGTAACTAATTTTGTCTATGTTCATTTTTGTAATTTTGTGGGCAAAATGTTTATTCATATAATTTTCTCATTAATAATTATCTGGTAACTTATGCAAGATTTTTTTACTGGTGTTACTATTCGAAAATATTAAATGAATCGATGTCACCTGTTGGACACATAAATAATATACATAAACAAATATCAGATACTGCACAATATACATTGCACATAGTGTCATGTATGTATGTCCGCGAATGAACATATGGTTGTTGGATACCTCATATAAACAACGAAACTTAAATTTGTATCATACTTGTATATCATGTTTTGATTTCTTGCTCATCGGAAAAAAAGAGGAAAACCTATAAAAACGGAGTCGAAGACAAGGCTGTGAAAACCTGATCAGAACAGTCAGTCGAAGATAAGGCTATGAAACCTTGTGGGGTTTAAATGTGATTTTTCACTGACTGACTACATCTGTGAATATATATGTATTTAGCGGGTTCTTATATGTAATAGTAGGTTCAAAAAGGTATATACTATCATAACATGATTAGTAACTTGCCTAGACATGATTAATGAATTACCTAAACACATTGCGTTTTTTTCTGCATGAACAAAAACCCACAAAAAAAAAGTCTTCTTTTTTTTCTTTTTTTGTATAACACTATTGTACTCGTTAGAAAGATAATAAAACGCTCGTTAATTTAGTGTATTTTTTTTTTTAAATGTCGTATATAAAATTACTAACGTTTATAAATATACTTATAAAATGATTCTTCTTGTACACTTTGCTTACACATTATAATTCTTTTAATTATTAAATTATCTATGACATCCTTCGGTTTTTTAATTTTTAGTTAAAGTCCAATAATAAACAGCTAGAAGGGCTAGTGTTTTTTTTTTTTTTTGGGCATGTGGGATATCAATATGTTTGATGTGTGTCAATTTCGTCTGTCTGCTCATGTGCATGTAGCCTACATTAACACATGTATATGATAACGAAAATCAAAGGGAGACAGAGAAGCATGACCAGTGATTAGTCTGGGCGAGGAAGGCAACCATACAATTCATTTTTTACTAACAAGTAACAACATCTATAATATTAATTGCAAATTGGTAAACCAAAATGTATGCAATACAATTGAACAAAATTGCGAATCGATCAAATAAAATTGGTATTTTCAAGGACTACAAACCAATAAAGATGCCATATTGTATCAAAACTTACAAAAACTTACATATTTATTTCAAAATAAATAAATTGATATAGTAAAGACGTTTTAACTCTTTCAAAAGTTGCATCTCAATCTCAATTACTATAATTTAACTAAAATATACATTTCTTTTCTAAACAGTGTTTATATTTTTATAAACCTCTCACATTAAACTCTTATTTATTTCCATCTTACTCGCAAATACTTGCTATTTTGTTTTTTTTTTTTTTTTCTTAGTTAAATACACTCACAAAATTATATTTAGAGATGCATAATGAGACTTGGTAATTAGAAAACTAATGTAGGTTCTCTAAACCTTATCTCTATTTTAGAGATGTTGATAGAGGGTATAAATCAAAGAAAACCTTACGGTTTTTCCTTTAATTTTGAGAAAGTAACTACATAGAGAATCAAATTCCATAGAGAACCAAATGTGAACTCTCTTATAACTTTACTGTTGATAAGTTGTGTTTGAATATTTGATACGACACGTAGACCACATCACATCACACATATAAGACTGGTTTGGAGGGTAGAAAGAAGGAAAATAAAGTGACCGAATCGACCAAACTATGTATAAATGGAAAGAACAAGCACACAAGCATGCACGATATCAATGTGCTTTATGAGGTTTATAGACATATTATTAGGTAAAAGAATGATTATGGACTACCAAATTAATAAAACACAATCATCCAAGATCAACCGATTCGAGCCATTTCATAGTTGCCACCATTTTCGATTCTCCATTTGCTTTGCAAGTTCACCTGCCAACGATGCAAAGTTCTCGGACCCGCTTGCTAGTTCTTCTGCGTTTTCTTTTAGTTTCTGTCATATTTTTATCATTGTTAAAAATAAATCAAGAGAGAGAGAGATGGAGAAATTATAAAGTAAAGTCAGTGGATTGACATATATGCAATCACCTTCACCAGGCACTGAGATAAGTAATGGTGGTGTCAGTAGATTAATAATTAGCTACAAGTAGGGACTGGTAATGCTTTAGCTTTTTATAGCTCAACGTTGTAATAATGACAATACATTTACAAACTGAACGAACCGCTCAGTCCGAAGCAAGTTGGCCGGTTTGCAATGTCTATGATTAGGTTCATAGTTCACTTGTGCCGATTTCACATTTTTACAGTCCAACCCACAGATTGGAACTTGGAATTGGTCATATAAACTAGAAAACCGGTTTAAACTATAAATCTAACCGCTTAACCAGCCGGTTTGGCCGACCCAACCAACCCGTCCGTTTTGGTTTGTCATTTTCCAGACCATGAACAACCCTAACTTCTACTTGCTTGACATTATGAGAAAAATTGTAGAACCATTGGGATAGTCCAATACCTCAAGTTTCATTTGGCGCTCGAGAAGCTTGTCTTTTGCTTCTAGAGCTACAGCCGCTGTATCCTAAATGATAAAAATTCAAGAGGGTTAAAGAATAAAATGAATCATTATTCTTAAGCACAAAAAAGATGAATTCCAGGAATTAAATTACCCCGGTCCCCGCCTTTCGGTATTTGGCCTTGATTTCATCTGCTGTCCTAGCTTTTGGTTCTGAGCCCCCTTCAAATAATTGATCCCTCTCCACTTGTTTGTCTACATGCCATAACAAAACTGGTTAGTGTGCACCAAAAACAAAATATTTTATGCAAATAGTTTTAGAAAGTGTAGTATACTTTTTTCTGTCTTGGTCTGACTCTGACTCGGGATTGATGGCTCCGGAGACTTAGGTTCGACCTCAATTTTTTCTACCACTGATCAGAAAGTTCAAATACTGAAAAGTTAAAGAGAGAGATGGAACTACAGGGTGGAGGTAGAGGAGGCCAAATAGGCACATTGGGTAATGCGTCAAAACAGACAGCGTCCAACTGAATTAACCCGACACGCGTGCGCGCACACACACATATAACTAGTAACGCATAAAAGGTTTTAGAGAAAAAGTTGCAGAAGGTGTATGCAATATATAAATCACTTTGAATTTGACCAGTTTCAATCTTAGTTAAATTTTATGATTTTACCCATTTGACCTTTTACTAAAATGTAACCCAAACTGTGAACCGTTTATAAATAAATGGATCGAATTGCCATCTCTAGGGGTGGAGAAAAAGGTGAGAAAGGTAGAACTAGAACCTAATTTGATTGGTGCATCGAAATCATCTCCCAAATCCAAATCTAAATCTGAAATTGAAAACGGGGACCTTGAAAACAAGGCTTCTAGCTTTGGAACAAGAACATCTCGAGTTTCTTCAATATTTGTACTTTCATTTTCCTTCTCTCTTTTTATACCCTTGATGATACCACCAAGTATTCCTGTTGGCGCAATCTATGGAAAGAAACGTCAAACAAAATTAAGAGCAGTTCTAGAAAACAAAGGAAAGTTTTAAAACACAGGGCAACCTGTTTATTCTTCTGGCTAAGAGAGAATTTAAGAGCAGCCTCTGCAGCTTCCGCAACAACTTTATCATGAAGGCGAGGTAAAGACTCCGGGACCCTAAATGATTCAAAAAATCATGAATTAGTAGGGTGTAGGTGCGTGTGTGTGTGTGTGTGTGAGAGAGAGAGAGAGAGAGACCTGAAGTCATTTTGAGAGGTGAAAAGAGATATAACAGCAAATTCACATCCGTACACCTATTAGAGAACCAAAATATCAAGTTAAGGAACAAAAATCTATTTAAAGATAAGTTGATTTTGCATAAAAAAGAGTCATAGTATAATAACAAGATGTTAGAACTTAGAAGTGAGAAAAAATCTAACCATTGTTATATTTGCATTACCAAAAGAACTCATTGTCTTCTCCATATTGGTCTTGAAATTCCATCTGAGAATAGACATTATGGAAGTTTCTGCCAGCACATTAAGATCTGGCAATGACCTGCATAAATATAAGTTCATTAGTCTTCCCACACACATTTATACAAACTTATTAAAAAATAAAAACATCTTGTATGATTATTTCTATACAAATTAAGAAGTGAGAATAAATGCTTCACCTGATTTCAATAACTCCGTCAGAATATACTAAAATCACTCCAGACTCGAGTTCATTTTTCATGAAGATTGTAGCCCAGCAACACTGTTTCTCTAAATCAATTTTTCTGATGAAGTTTGACCGCCCCTGAAACACTAGTTTTCTAAAAATGGTGTAACATAAATGATAAAGGGAAAATGACACAAAACCAAGCAGGAACCTGAATTAGAGACTTGGTCGAATGTAGAAGTACTGAATCCCCACAACAAACTAAAATGAGTGAGTCAACGAAAGTCTTCCATAATTCAGTGGCTTCACTCGAGGTACTTGCTTCATCTTCATTTATATCACTTTCTGGATCCGTACCAGACTGTAAAGGCTCATGTCCATGTGCCGGGCTATGTGGCAAGTTCACAGGATTCTGTTCAGACAATTCTGGAACAGCAAAATTTTCATCTGCAAGCAAACATGTTCCATTAGCAAAAACAAACATGTTTAGACATAAACATAAACATAAACAAACGGGCTGTGTTTTGATAAACCGACGGTGTACCAAACTAATATATATAAGATTTACATATAATAAAAGACCGTACCAAACAAGAAAACCTATCAAAATAATATATTTTATAAAAGAATTCAATAATATTATTACATAAGTCATACTTTTATTTATACATATATAAATATGTTGGTCAGTTAATACATAAATAACACTATGAATAAGAAAAAATGGCACTTGGTTTGAAATAAGTAACATCCATTATATTTGCACATAGATGTAAAACACTATAATCAGCATACTATGAATTTTAAAAATGAGAGATTTTGCAACTGTTTATCTTAATTTTTTTGGTAAACAAAACAATCTTATCCAGCTCAAACTTACTTTCAAACAGACAAACAGTTCAAATTAGTTTTGGCATGAACTTATTGGATTATAAGCTAGATATATTTATATACTATAGTTTGTATTATGTTTATAAGATTAGGTAGTTATTATTGTTACACCGGCGGTTACCACAACCGGTGCTAGTATATATATGTATGTTTTACCATCTTTGTCGGTTACCAAGATTTTGAAATCCAAAATCCATTACCGAGAAATCTTTGAAGAACACATTGTACAAACCTTTGATTATCAATAAAGTTATAGTAGATTTCTTGTATTTGATTATATTACGGGCCAACAGAACTGACGGTCGAGATCGGTTGCCATGTCATCATTTACTATGTTGGTAATACATATATAATTACTTGATAACATTAACTAGATAAGGAATGCAACTTGCCTAACAAGTATATTGAGATTGCAGTTGATTCCGTAGGGCTTACGGACTGACAGCAGATCTTGTCACCGCTACCAATATCCAAAAGGATGACGTGCGCATCTTTAGTCAACATGAAAGCCACTTCCTTATCTGGATCTTTTGATGATGCGTCTCCAGATTGCTTGGGATCATTAGTATCAGTTTGTAAATATGTTTTTATGGCTATAGAAACGATTGGAGAATTATTGCTGACTAAGCAATCTGTAAGAAACAGTACTGATGATGATATAACATCGAGTACAGCAGCCTAATATGCAAAAGGTGAGTTAGTAAAGAGCTTATAATTGCATTTGACAATTTGAATTATTAATCAACTCAAAAAGATTGTAATGTGATGCTTACCTTACCACATTCATGTCCAGCAATTATTCTAGCTCCAGAAAATGTGTATTGTAGGCTTCGTACAGGAGATTTTATGACAGAAAAGACTGCTGTCAAATGCCACCCGTTCCCATGGTGCAAATTAATTTCTGTAAAACATGTGTGGTATCTAGTAAATTAAATGAAAATGAAACCTTTAAGGAAGGGTAGCTATTTTGTTTATTTTGCACACTCAAGTACAAATAAGTGAACTTTTAAGACAACGGTATTTAACAAAACGCACCTTCCAATTTGGTTTCTGTCACAAGGTGTGTGCTTAACTTTTCAGATTCTCCAACCAGCTTAAATAGATGAACCTATATATAAAAAGAAAACACTTTATCAGAGATGAAAGCTAGACATAACCAGGTCTTGGAAGTTCCCAAGTTCAAATTACCTAGTTGCTCGTTATCAACATCACAAATCAACTAATTGTATTGATTCAGGCCCATAAGCTTTATTTTGGATGTTCAAAAAATAGTTAAATATTTCCATTAAACCAAGTCTTAAGTCATCTGTTGCAATTTTTATGGGTAAGAGGAAGTAGTCTTTGAGAAAATAATATGTACCAGACCACAATCATTGCCGACAGCTAAATTTGATGTTGTAGAATTAAACTCCAAGGCTGATATGGGTTCACTTGCACCAGGAATTTCGGTACCTTCCACCTGGGGAAATAGGTTAAGCTCCAATGATTGCTATTCATTGTTAATCATGCCCTAATTATAAAGATGAATGATTTTTTATGGAATTTAATTAATTGGAATTTATCTTTATAAATTTTATAACACTAACCTGCAATCCTAGAACAAAAATAAGTGAGAAAACAGGAAATGTGGCATCCCATATTCGGACATAGCCATCTTGATACCCTGCAATATATATTCTCTCAACTCCAATATTTTCAGCTGAGGATAGTTGACTGGGAAAGCCACCACTCACAGGCCACTTTGCACTCCCTGGGGATGTAGGAGATGATGATTGAGGTTTTGCAGCCAGCACTGTCTTCAAACACGAAATGAAACAAAAAGGGAAACTTAGCACTGGCATGCAATAAAAGAAAAGTGTATGCCAATCAAAGTGGTGCTAGTGAGTAGAGGTCACATATTCGACATTTCGACCCATTTATTTATAAATGGGTCAAATTCGCAGATGAGTCAATTAAGATACTAGCTAAAAGGAGAATGGGTAAAAACGATTAAACGGTTCAAATGGGTCAAAAGTCACCTCATGTCTTAGTTTTATTCAACAATTTAGATTACTACTTAAATCATTCTTTTTGCATCAAAACCAAAGCATTAAATATTCTTTAAAAAATGGACAAAAAGACATGTTTACATTGCAACCAATACTAAAACTGACTTGTTTCAATCCAAACCCAATTTTACCCGACCTGCCTGACACGCCACCTCTATTAGCAGGTATTTCTAACCTCCTTGAGAACTCTTTGTAAATCCTCGTTGTCCACCAAACAGAGCTTTGAGATGGTCATATAAGGTTCAACAGTTGGTAAAGTTACAGGGCACTGAACTGCATTTACGGCATGTTTCATGTCTGGAGCAGATGCTAATCCAGTCAAGCACTCGTCATTATACACATTCAGTTGACCAGGATTGCTCAGCACAAAAAGTGTAGTATCACTACTCTCAGGCGTACGTACTAATTCTATATCCGCATAAGAACCATTAAGTGTAAGATCTAAGCGCTTGACACACTTCAGGGATTCTAGTCCAGAAGAAAAATCAAGATTCAAGATCTGCAAAAGGAAGATGATAAACGTTGGTAACAGCCGATGGCTATAGAATGAAACA
Organism: Ambrosia x helenae; assembly: GCA_030844895.1. Taxonomy (NCBI): domain Eukaryota; kingdom Viridiplantae; phylum Streptophyta; class Magnoliopsida; order Asterales; family Asteraceae; genus Ambrosia; species Ambrosia x helenae. The sequence goes on along the minus strand of JAUTDX010002454.1, from coordinate 52,444 downwards.
AAGAACTATCTTCCACCTGCAAATGGCAGAATCTTAATTTATGCACAATCAGATGAGCAATCAAGCAAAGGAGACAAATATGATGGAATTTCAAATAGAGTTTGAAATGTTTAAAGCAAGATGGAATATGGTATTGCTATACTACTGTAAACATTGTTTGGTTAGGTTAAAAAGGAAGGTTGTGTAAAAGGTAACAAACTTTGGTCTGATTTCAGTTTTGGGTTGCAGATAGAGGCGAAGCATAGTGGAGGCCGGGGGTGCCCCGGCCCCCGCCATTTTTGGCACAGTGGTGGAATTTGGTGATTTTGTAGGTAATTTTTATATGAATTGAGTCCGGCCCCCACCGATTTGATCTTCCAGCCCCTACCGATCAGAAAAAAATGAGTCCAGCCCCCGCCGATTTGATCTCCAAGCTTCGCCACTAGTCGCCGACATATTTTAAGACAAAAAAGCCATCAAAGTTTAAAAAAAATGATTATTTGAGGTAATTACACTAATATAACTTGTTTTTTGGAGCCACGTCAGAAAATACAACCAACATGGTCATAAGTTTACTGTGAATTCCAGTCATGATTTTGACTGGAATTTTGAAAGTACGATTTCAAAAACCTTGATGGTTTTATGGCCTAAAAATAGAATTTGTACCAAAGTTAGTTACTCTATAATGCAATTATCCGGGTTTGAAAAAACATAATTGAGTCAGGTATTTTAATTGATACCGTTAGGACTTCCTCGGATCCAATATCATCACCTCCATAGACAAAAAGTTGACCTGCGGAACCACCATGTGGACTATTTGACCAATGGAGAACAATGACTGGGAGTCTACGGTCACCTGAAGATAACTTTAACTTAACACCATTATTAGACAACTTATTTGCTTTCTGATTATTGGCAGATACTGCAGTTGGTAAATTCCATAATATAATATCTCCGTCTACATAACCAACAGCAAGTATTGACCCATCAGAAGAAACCCAACAAAGAGCACTAATCTCCTTCTCTATCTGCTCTTCATTAGATTTATCGTTTACTTTATCATGGCTGATATCACTTGTGGAATGAATAATTATTTCATCTTTTAGTTGGAGATCATTATGGCCTTTAACAAGTATAGCCTTATCTTCAGAAATATCCCATAAAATTATCACTCCAACTTGATATGCAATCAAAAGTCTGCAGATGAAGTAAGCAACTATAAACATGTGTTGACCTACAAAAGAGAAGAACTAAAGTTGAATATTTTACATACCTTTTTCCTGAAGAACAAGGTTGGGCAAGTAGGCCCACAACAGACAGTTGATCAGGTACTGGAATCCCAGCTTCATCTGCAAAATGACAATAAATATGCTGTAAGTTATGGCTACAGGTCTTTTAAACTTACTACGTTTGAACTATAATATCATTATATTCTGTTTCAAGATATGCGGGATCCTGTAATACGCTCAAATAGCCAGTGTGAAATATCGCTCTGCTTAAACTTAAAGCAACGGATTTTTATTGAGTTCGTCATCTTTTTCATAAAGAAAAGGAAAATATATGATTGGTGAGAAAACCAGTATTAATTAACTAAAGAGAAATATCCAAGAGACTAAGGCTAGCTGAAGTTCTGTTGTTTCGGGTTTTTTCTTTGTAAGAAGTTCATTTCAAGAAATGCATGGGCTAGTTTTGTATTGACCCCTGTTGATAACTTAGAAACAGATAACTTGCATAAGAACACCAATGAGCCCAATAGAAATTTTGATGAAATATGTGCCCACTACAAAATTTATAAAACCTTTTAAGAAATGAAATGATACAATACAACATACACAGTTAACATTATGCGCATTATTTGGAAATAGCATTAACTGTGGGTGAGCAGAACCATAACCGAAAAAACTGAACTGATTAAGATCCCCATCGTTCGGTTATGGGTTTTTTTTTTATAACCAGTTTTTATGGTTCAGTTATGGCTATACATGTATAAATAACCAAATTAACTGACAATAGAACCAAAGTTTATATTTTTTTGTGTAAATTATATGTTATTTTAGATAAAATTTTGTTATAATTCTTTAAAAATATGAACATAAACACATATTAGTTGTTGCCTATTAATTCTCCTTCATAAACTGAAAGGATAGCTAATATTGTATTTCACTCAATATATATTATTAGTGTAATTGCTCACCTCCAAATTTGGCTGTTAACCGATGAACTGAATTAACCGACCTATATTTTCCAATAACCGAATTAACTGAAGCGTTTATAACCTAAAGGATTGGTTATGAAAATCTGAAAACGGAATCATCGGGTTATATGTTCGCTTTGAGCCCATAACTGAACCATCCAAGCTCAACCCTAGTATTAATAAATGTATTTTCATTTATAATCTTGCTCTTGCCCATAATTATGTGGCCACACACCCATTTAAACTTCACATTCTTATTAACATAGTGTTCACAAACTAGACATCTAAGGAAATAGTACATTAAGGAGGCTCATTTTGATGTTTTTCTTCTATTTCTCAGAACCTAAATGTACATCCAAGGGACCAAGGGTCATCCTAGAAGACTTAAGTTGTAACAGAAAATTAAGAATCTTCCTAAATCATTTAATTGCTGTTATCTGAAGAAACAACGATGCCAATAGTCCATATTAAAAGCAGTCTTAAAAATACACAAGAAAATATATCACAGCAGAAGAGAATGTTTGTGATGTAGAACAGATGAAGCAGAAGTTCCTAAAGCACAGCAATAATAATCATATCAACTTTATAAAGTACAAACTATTAGAACCGCATTACCAGCTATGAGATCAGCAGGAATTTGATAAGGCATGTGTTGGATGTTCCCTTCTTCAAAGTCAAACTTTAATACAGACAGATAGCCATACTCGTCTCCAACATACCTGCTTGCAATAGTCAACTCTTTAAAGCTATGTCCTTTGTATGGTAATAGAGTATAGACTAAAATGTAAGAAGTCAGCTTTGTGGATACTTACATGTAATTAGTGCCACAAACTACAGAGAATGCACTTATATTGGATCCCCATTGTAAATTAGAAGCCAATTGCCTCTTTTCTAAATCCCACACCTGTCAAAGTCAAAAGCATAAATAGTAGGCGAAGTGCTTCTTTGGCAAGAGCCAAGAGACGCAAGTGCACATACATATAAATATAAAAATATATACAATATACCTGTACTACATTTTCATTCGAGACGCTGACTAGATAACCTTGGTTTTGTAAGAACTGGAAGAAATAAAAAAGAGAGAAATGTTTGTTAAACAAGAGGTGACATGATCTCTTATCTTCAAAGGGTATATTGCATGTAAAACAAAAGAAAAAAGCTCATTACGGATTTAGACGAAAGAGTGAATGATATATACTTCACTAGACAATAGACATATTTCATGCTCGTGTAGTACCAAAAACATGCAAGTATATGTGATTAACTAATCTCAGAATCACACACACCTTATAATAAAACAATGACAAATAAAGCACCAGATCATTAAAATGATTAAATTTAAAGCACCAAAGATAAAATATGTGTGTGTACATAAAAAGGGTGTATAGAAGCCAAAAGTGTCAAGCTCAAAAACCTCTAGAGATTTCAAGGGTACTGGATTTGGAGATATTAGAAGGCATTCAATATTATCACCACCAATCAACTTTATCCTGCCATCCCTGCAACACCAAAAGAACAAACAAATAAAAAGTAAACAACAACAAGTTTTAACACTCGGATGGAATGCATGTTAGAGAGGCAGGCAGCAGATGCAGCAGGATGTGTGGTTTAAAGAAACATAAATTGATCTTGAATAAGAGAAGGAAAAACATTATGCAGTAATGACTAATTTCTGAGGTTCTCTTTACAGCTATTAAATGGTTCAAATTCTTCCCTTGAAGTAGGTTGCGCATAATAGTTTCTTGAACTAGCTATTGAAAAGAAGAATACTATACTCACAGTGTGCCTACAGCCAGTAGATGCTGAAGGGCATCAAAGGCCAGGATTGATGCAGTAGATGGGATCCCATAATGAACTACAACGTGTGGTTCAAAGTCTTTCGTTTGTGGAGCATCCTGCAAAAGAAGCATGTAAACATTTCAACTTTATCATAATAGCTCATAGTTATCAATGGTGCTAGCCGCACTCAAGGCGCGTAGGCATCGCTTGGGGCCTAGACGCAAGGCACAAAAAAAAGTGAGGGCCTGAGAAAAAATAATCGCACTTAAATGAAAAAAAATAAAAAATATATTATGTATTAGAATAATTATATTCTTCAAAAAAAAATAAACAAAAGCTATTATATAACATTTGATATCATCTAATTAATACCAAAAGTTCTAAAATAGTGAAGATTCAAATGTAATTTCAAAACTTGGAAGTTCTAAAGTTCTAAATATTCTAATCTGGAACAGAGTTATGAATAAAAGTTTCTTAAATCGGTATTGTGGAAGCTTATATTGTAGAGAAGATCAATAGATTTGCATTAAATAATAATAAAAAATAACAAATCAGTATTTAGTGTGCTGGAGAGTTGAAGCATGGGCCTAGGAACCAGAAGCGCAATTAGAGGGCACAACTTTGGAAATGGGCCTAGGTTCATGAGGCGAGGGCTTTTAATAACTATGTTATAGCCATAGTTGTCATTTGTCAATAACAAATAACGGACGATAGCGACAAGCTACCGATACGCTACGTAGCGATAGCGATGAAATAACGCCCAACGATACACTAGAAGAAAATTTTAGAGATATTTTTATTTGTTTATTTTACCAAAAAAATACAAAAAATTCGCTATTTCCCGCTATTTGTCACTATCAACTATATAGCGACACATGAACGCTACGCTATTCGCTATAGCGGGCGCTATGGTCGCCATTAACAACTATGGTTATAGCTATTATTTTATAAATGAACAATTGAACATACACAAAACCGAAGATATTTGGGCAGTAGTATAGCAAAATGTATGCTATTTTTCTACACATAAAACTATACCCCATAATTTGCCAGCACTACTACATATAAGGTACTACTCCATCTAAAACATCTATACAATCTAATCCCCAATATATTATAAGTAATTGTACTCGATAACATAATATCCTCGGCACACTTACAAAACAAGGAATTTTTCGCAATTTCTATTGGGCTCGCGCTCCCATTATCCAAAATCACACCTCACACTTCCAACTTTCAACAAGTTATCTAAACAATCTTAGCATACATACTGCAATACGAACAGTCATGATAGCGAAATGTGCGTCATTCGACCATCTAACGACAAATCTCCTAACATACATCTATCATCAACTCAGCATCACATCCTTCAATCACTATTTGTCTGTGCAATAAGACACCAGCATTTTCAACAGTAATAGCAACTATAAACAAACGGTCCGACTTCTAACCGAAATCATTATCACTAGACGCATAGTTAAAAGCCTAATTCAATATCCTCCTAAACCCTAACATATGCTAACCTTAAGCTCATCATCCGCATTAAACAACTGCAATTATCAATTAACGTTGCTTTCATTTAAAATAATCGATCCTTGTTGTCAACGAAACTATTCGCAACAATATAAAGCTAGATCATAAGGCATATACCTAATCTGGACCTGATTATGGACTATATGAATAATTAATAAGGCGTATACCTAATCGAATGTATATATAGGGTAAAAATTATTTAGTAAATTAATTACCTTATTATCATGAGGAGAAGGTTCATGTGGAGGTTTGTGAAATAATTTGGTAAACATAACGAAAGATCTATTAATCGATAAGCTCCGTTGTTCCTGTTATTGCTTTATAGTTGTTCAAATTTTTCTGTGTGTGTGCATGATCTTAGAGACGATGGATGTTGTTGAATGTTGATGATCATCTATGGTTGATCTGAAGGTGTACCGCGTCACAGAGGATAATTGCAGAGGCAGTGTTCATTGTTCAACTATCTTGGTTTGGGCTTGGACCTCTATAAGTGAGGTATATTTTGATTTGGGCTTCGGCCTAAAGTTTGATAACACTAGAAGTAAAGACTAACGGCCAACCGGCAATTATTATTTAAATAAGTTTGTTAATTAATATATTCTAATATCTGAATTTTGATTTTATTTTATTTTATTATTATTTTCATACTATAATTAGTAACTTGTGTTTGTGAATGTAGACTCACTACTGCAATTTGTACAATTTTTTGAAGCAGTCTGTACAAGTCTTTGAAGCAAGCAAATATTTTTGCCCTGTCACGTTTCCTTGCTTTGTGTTACGTGTAAAGTTTCAAGCCCTTCATCAGTTTCCCACTCTCTACATCACCGCCACAACAACAAAACCCCCCAACATCATCGTGAATCATTCTCTCTCTAAAAAAACTGAAACCTATCTACTCTATGCGGCTATGCCACAACTGGTAATGGGTTCTAATTGCCTCTATTTCAGTCTTAGTTTTTTCCTCAAAAAGCATCATAGTCAGTCTTCTTCTAAAGAATCTTGACACATGTATGGTCATAATCGGTTGTGTGTGAACTTGCCAGAACCTTAATGCCACCGGAAAAATAATTTCGCTTGTAAAACCCTTCGTATTCACAGTTTATTTATTTGGTTAACTTTCCTCCCTATTTTCTGCTTTGTTCTTGTTTTCTCTTGCCGATACGCGTTTGTTCGTTGCCAGTGGTGTTGGCGACAATGCTGATGATGGTTCGCGGTGATCAACAGCCGCATCTTTGGGTTACAGATAGGGTTCTGGATAGGGGTTTGTTTCTTTGGCAACTGTGGTCAGATTAGAGACATACAACACATATGGTTAGCTTAACTCACAAGTAATGGTGGTGGCAGGTCTTCCGAATTATTTTTGCATGGATTGGTGTTGGTTGTTTTGTGTCTTTGTTCCACTGCATGTGCTCTTTAGGTTTACATTTCTCTGATTTGGGGCTTCTTATTTAGGAATCAGTTATTGATTGATTGATCAATCTATTAAATTATATATTTTTATTTACTTCAATTTTGTGGCATTTGACCCAGGCTCAAAAGATCTTCATTTGAACAAGATTTTAACTCTTAGCGAAAGGGTGAACGAACCTGAATTATCAAAGAACGGAACTACAACACCGATTATTCTGCGTTTAGATATCTTCTGATTTTGGATAATTAACGATCGGGTTTTGATCAAAAGGATATGACAATGATTGCTATAAAACTTCATTTGGATGCCATTTTGGTGTTGTATTTGGCTATCAGGCTATGCATCGATATGTTATGCCGAATTTCAAAGCCTTTGGGTTCGTAAATTGGTTGTTATACATTTGTTTCGTAACCTAAAGTTGCCTTTTGTTCTACCTATGATTCACTTGGCAGCTATGGCGAATATGTTCTCATGTCTGCATCTTGGTAGGGCATTTGTGGTGGTTTGATCTATTATGATGTATTTCAATTCCTTATTTGTGAATGCTTGTATATCTGGGTTTACTTTCACAAGGCAGCTGCTTGGTAATGCAGTCATGGCGGGTATGTACTCATATTTTATGCCATGGCAAGGCATTCGAGTCGATTTGAGCTTTGACACGAGGGTGTATACTCATTATTTTTTTAATTATTTTCTTATCTTTGTATATTCATTATATAAAGAATATATACAAGACTGTATATAAGCTGGGAAGAATACTTACAAAGGAAGCACAAAAGGCCTCTTACTCGAGGATGGATTTAACAAAAGCAGGCCAAGTTCAGATAGATACGTAGGTTGTTGCATTCATTTTACATTTTTCTACAGTGTCAAAATTTCAATTTCGTTTTCTATTATGTATGACATCATCCGTTACATTTTTCTAGGGTTCATTCAGTTATAATTAGGGATATGACTGCATGATTGTGTCCTTGATATCAATGAAAGGCAACTAGAAATGCATGAAAGCGAAGCTTAAGAAGTTGGAGGATAAGTCACAAAAACCTTAAAATGTGGAGATGGCACAAGGATGCATAGACTATAATATGAAATCCAAATGGTACTACCCATCCCCCCCCCCTTTGTATGTTTTGTAATTAGTGAATGCGTATGATTATCGTCTAGCAGGAATCCGTCGTTTGTACTTAGAACTAATGTGAACAAGTTTGTATTTTGAATCATGTAGAAAACTTATGTACATATGTTAATGTTCCGCTTTAATGTGTCGTAATGACCGTGTGCCGGCCGCGTAGCGCGGGATAATTTTACTAGTTTATTTATATATAACAATTTTGGGTACTTAGCAATAGCACCTACTTTGTCCTTTTGTGTTTTGCTTTTCTTTTCTTCGTTTACTTTTAACTCCTAGGGGGTAGCGCGGGATAATTTTACTAGTTTACTTTTTTCTTTTGTGTTCATAGCATTTTCGTCTAGTGGGAATGGTAATTACAGATTACCTAAATGTGATGATGGTTTAAACTCTTGTGACTTTTAGTTAAATAATCATGTATTTAGATAATCATGTATTTAGATAGGTTGATGTTTTACCACTAATAAGTTATACCACTTGCATTTTTTATCATTACATGTACGAACACAATAAAAAACATATTCTTTGTATTTTGTCAATCACGTGCATTTAAATTTAATGCACGTGCGTTTGTTGTTTGTTTGTCACACCAGTGAACTTTAAACGCACGTTATATTTTAACATATATACAACGTGCGTTAAAATAGAACCTGTTTACCAATTAATTTTTTTCATCGTCTAAAACTTTTTTGTAACCCATTTTTTTAATTCTTCTTCTATTATCAAAATCGTTAGTTTCTGTTAATAATACATGTGTTGATTTGTGATATTGAATATGATTTGACTGATTTTATCGATTGAATTATAATACTCTGTTTTTCTTCTTCGTTTGGAAATATGTTTTGATTTGATTTTAATCGAATGTTTTTTATTATGTAATGATTCTGAACGTTTAATCGAATTGAAACGATCAAAAATCAGGTTCAATCGTTGAAAATTTTTGTTTCGATTATGTCTGTTATTACGATTTGAAAAAGATTTAAAAGTTGTTTTTCCTAATTTACCCCTGGTAAGATTAACCCAAATATGATTAGGGTTGTTAATTACCATCTTGCCACTGCGTAAATCTAATGGCTGAGAATGCTTCGTACGCTTTGTACGTTATCTCTTCCCATCAAAATAATATTTAATTATTGTTTGCATGCTCTACACCATTAGACTTTACGGTGTGGTTTCGACAAATACATCGGGGAGATGAGTTGGCAAGGGGCACCGAAGGGGAACACCCCCCCCCCCCCGAGATATTTTCGGTGCATGCGGTGTTTTCTTCCCCATCTTCCAGAGTTTTATGAATGGCCCAATTTTTTTTTTCTTTTTTTAAATCAAACTTTATATAATAAAAAAAGAAGGGGAATGGGGGAAACAATTTCCAAACTTTGAGGGAGTAAAGAGGAAAAATGAGCTGGCGCTGATGTGACAATTGAGGGAGTTGGAGGAGGCTGCTCCCACACCATGGGTATGTTTGGCAAGGAGCTTTTAGGAGCTTCAAGCTTTTAAGAAAAAACTCCTACTTAATAAAATAATGTTAGTAATCTCGTGATTGCTTTTAAAACAACTAATCATTGGTAGGCATGAGCATATAAATCTAAAATCCTAAATAATATTTGGATTGGGTGGGTTCTCGCACGGAACAAGGTACGTGATCAACTTAAATTCTTACGGGTATGATGTCTGACCCAATCGTGTGAAATATAAATACTCATTTATACAATCCATACATGTAAACATTTTCTTTTGATATTCTCTGTCTTATGATGATAGTACAAACAACGTATATGTATTTATATATGTATGTAAATTTTATGTGACTGAGCGAAATGTTTTATAGAATGATAAAGTCACATACCCACTAAATCTACTATAATTTAAACCAGAGTCCACGATAAAACCATAATCCTTAGACCATGTGTAGTGATTCATATGTGAATTAGTGTTTTACGTCGTATGACATACAGTTAGCATGAACATTTTTAATGAAAAAATTATGTAGTGATTCATCCTATTTCACATGCCTCTAATTATTAACAAATGATTAATTATTTTTTGAATAATTGTAACATGAATTAATAAAAACATAAATAAATTCATTAAAATTGTAAAACAAACTACAAAATTATTCAACAATGCTAAAATACAAAAATAAAATGAACAAACGCTAAAAAAAGATTATTCAACGTCATCATCATTTTCATCAACTTCATCGATTGTGCATATCATCCAAGCGTGTTGGATCAGTTCCTCCACTAGCTGGTTGTGTGTAGCGGAGTTACGCATAAACACGACATTTTGTTTTCTTTGTTCCACGGTTGCCTATGCTTATTGTTCTTCCACTAACAATGGATTATACTACTGACAAATGGCTTTGCCCTCGTCCTCCAGAACCATATTATGTAACATGATACAAGCATAAATAACATTTCTTATTTTATCCTTTGCCCAGAGTCGAGACGAGTACCATACAAGATGCTTACGTTGTTGGAGGAAACCGAAAACCCTTTCGATGCCTTTTCTTGAACTTGTTTACAATAAGCTTTTCTATCATCAAGCATGCCTCTAAAAGTTTTTACCACAAACGTATACTATGGATAAATACCATCCACCAAAAAATAACCGTGCGATATTCATTTCCATTAGCAAAAAAAAAAAACAAAAAGCACTTGGTACGTTACTGGTTATGCAATCCTCAATGATAGGCGACTGATAAAAAACATTGTTTGACCTAGAAATACCAAAACAAAAAAAAATTAATGCCAAATACACAGATTGTACGACGCAACGGCTTGGAGGATGAGTGATGGACCTTTCTGGTCCCCGCAAGTGTGTGCACCTCTGCAATCGGTCGGACAATTTGACCACCCCTAGTGCTTGAAGTCCATGTCCAAGTCATGTTGTGTAAACCATGTTTGTGTACATCGTATATTCGTTGTAGATCTTTCCATTACGGCTTTCTTAAATAAGGTTTGTCATATAGCTCAATTATACTATGTAGAAAAAATACATGTTAAAAAAATCTATAGCTCAATTATACTTAAAAAAATACAATTTTCAAAAAATTTAAGTTTTAAAAAACAATACTTTTAGCAAAATGATCCACGACGTCTCTCTCGTCGTTTTATCCGACATTTTTAGGAACTCGTCCACATGTCGGTTGCAATATCGTATGCGAGAACACGTATCACATATGTACACTTTTGTATTGCCATGAAAATTATCTTTCCTCTTGCGTCGGGTCTTTGTTTGAAGTGATTATATTCTCGTTTCAAATCGCTCGTTATACGTAAAAATAAATGTTTGCTCATCCTAAAACGACATCTAAATTTATGAGGACCGTAGAGTGGTTGATCAGATAAATATCATGCATTAACAACTCATTGGCAGCCTCACGGTCTCGTGCGACTTGTTTTTGTTAGAAATCTTACAGCAAAATGGAGACGGAGATGATTCTGAAAACAAACAGGAAGAAAAGACTGAATAGATTAGCAATCAGAATCGGGCTTGTGTTTGACACAATTCCCTTAAACAGATTCGTCGTCAATTCCCAGGGTACACCGGTTCAACAGTGACGGTGCACTGCGGACTATCCCACTTGCCTGAAAAGAAACCGAAATGATGTTGCTGATGTGTTGCGATTTTATTTTTTGTGAATGTTGTGTATTCTCTGTGTCCTCGCATGGCGTCGCGTTGGTTCAAGAATTTCCTTGAACCATAACCCATTTTTGCACCACCTTGCGCGCGGGTAGGTGTCCGAGTATAATGTGACTTAACATTTTAATTCTTTCAATCAAGTTTCACCTTATAAACTCCTCCAATTTTCATCTCCCAACCAATGTGGGACAAAGCCAACTCACATTCACATAAATCATTTCCAACAGTTTTCTTCTCAGGGTAGGATGTGAAGGTTGACTAACGTGTTACATAAACTGAGCCATGAGTTGTATCAAACTTGTAATGGTGTCGGCGATCTCATCCGAACCTGAAGACGTGCTATCGTCACTACTAGAAGATGAAGAATAATACTTGATAATCAATATATTTTTTAAGATGGTGTAGTTGAATTTTTGTATTATTTTGTGTATAGTATGAGTATGAGAGTGGATCACATGAAGCAAATCACATTGCCCTGTTTCACATGCCCGATCACAAAGTGAGAGACGGTGTGCGTATGAAATGTGAGAATGTAATTCACAACCACTACATACAGTCTTATTATTTAATCTTATTTAAAAAGACAACACATTCCTACGGTATTGGTGTCATCAAGCTTAATCCTTAACGGTGAATGGGGATTGTGTGTGCATTTTGGTGTTTTATTGAAAAGAGGAGAGTGACCTTTATTCCACCATTGAAGTTTGTAAACACACCCACTCCACCATGGGCACAAGATTCCTCACAACACGCTACCAGCCTGCCATAAAGCTGTACTATTCTTTATATATTTTTTTGAAGGCCCCAATTTTTTACACTATCTACCGTGACCGGACCACCTTGACTTGTACAATAATGTTCCCAAAGTTTATAACATTTTTTTAATTAAAAATCCCTAAAACATGTAGTTATTGCTTATAACCATTACATAACTCTGTCATGTCATTTGTGAATTTAATAGAATGTATGTGTTGTGATTGTGAAAATTTAGGCTACCCGTTGTGGTCTCGCTAAAGCCCGGGGCCATCAAGTTCACGAGCCATGCGGCTCGCGAATACCATAACCATGGCCGACCCTTAATAGGGGTGGCGCGGGCGACGGGCCTAGACCCGAAAATCCCGTGGGCCCGAAGTTTTTTTTTATTTTTTATATATATTTATGGGTTGTGGGCTCGTGTTCAAATTTTTTTAACATTAACCCATTTAATAAGGCCCAAAATCACTAAATATTTAAATTCATCAAAACTAATAATATGTATTATAGGAATATGTTATATATTTGTCAATTATCTTGTATCAATCACTAGCCAATCTCTCCATAATTATAGGATTGCTAGTTATGATCTTTGTATTATTTATACTCACAATTGAAGAGAATGAAGGCATCTTTTCTGAAATCCTTTATGGTATCACATTCCATAAGATCCTAACCCTAATTCTTGGGTCCATCTTCTTCTTTTCCTCCGGCCGGCTGCACATCTGCACCGCCGCAAGCTCCGCTGCCCTCCCTTCAATCTCCATTCTCTTCACCTCCTCATGGACTCCCTCTCCTCACCCCTTCACCCTGCCCTTGCTGTAACAAACATAAAGTCCCACATCCCACTCGCACTTGAAAAAGACTCACCTTCTTACTCGACATGGAAGACTCTTTTCCAAGTCCACTGTGAAGTCTACGAAGTGGCCGACCACCTTGCTCCCAGAATCCCTCCGCCTGCTCCTCCTTCCTCTGCTGATCCCACGGCTGCTGCCAAGGCAGCGGCGGCAGTCGCTGCTGCCAACAGTCTCTGGACGCGTCTCGACGCTTTAGTTAAGCAATGGATATACTCTACCCTGGCTCAACCGCTGTTGCAGATCATTATTCAGCCCGGACAGTCAGCCTATGACGCCTGGACAGCCGTGGAACACGAGTTTACAGACAACCAGAACACCCGCGCGGTATTCCTTGGTCAAGAATTTGCTAACCTTTGTCTTGATAATTTTTCGTGTATGGCAGATTATTGTGCTCATGCTAAACATTTAGCGGACCAACTTTCAAGCGTGGGGGCTCCGGTGGAGGATCGGATTCTTGTTCTAAAAGTGTTGACCGGCCTAACTGAGCAGTATGATAGCCTTTCCACAGTCCTTCAAAACAGGGAGCCACTTCCTAATTTCAATGAGGTCCGATCCCGCTTGACATTTGAAGAAAGCAAAAAGAAGCGTCAAGTCTCTCGGAATGCTCAAACCGCCGCTACTGCCCTCCACACTACCACGACTAATATCCCCAGCCAACCCTCCCAACCCAACACTCATAACCAAGCTGATCAGACCCGTCCCAGACCACGCCCGTGGTCGCGGACGTGGACGACCAGCCAACACCCAAACACGCTCCTCCAACAGTAACCAACCCCACCCTACTCACCCATACATTGTATTCCCGAGCAACTGGACCGCTTCTCAGTGGGCCTCCATACTTAAACCTAATACCCCAACTCACAACTCACCCACCCAACCACCGTGTCCATACCCATCCAGACCTACCTCCCACGGCTCTCAGGGCATTCTGGGCCCTCGTCCTGACCAGGCTCATCTCACTGGCTATTCTCCTACGGATATTGAACAGGCTTTGTACTCTCTAGCACTTAACCCGCCAGATCATGGGGTTATGGATACTGGTGCCTCCTCTCACTCCGCCAACGCCCAAGGTATATACTCTCCGTCTAACTTTAATACTTGCACTAATAAATTTATTATTGTTGGAAATGGCATGACCATACCTGTAGTGGCCCAAGGCAACCAGGCCCTTCCCCCACCTTACCCTCCCCTTAAACTCAACAATGTCCTTTTTGCCCCTAATTTAATTAAAAACCTTATTTCTGTCCGTCGCCTTACAACTGACAATTTAGTTTCAATTGAATTTGACCCATTTGGCTTTCTTGTGAAGGATCTCAAAACTCGGGCTCCTATCCTACGATGCAATAGCACAGGCGATCTATATCCCTTGACCGAACCACTACCCCTCAAGACTACTCACCCTACCTCTCTTGTTGCTGTTTCTCAAGATCGCTGGCATCAACGCTTGGGTCATCCTGGAGACAATTTACTACAGTCCTTGAAATTGTCTTCATTTATTGATTATAGTAAACTAAATAAGTCACTTTGTCAATCTTGTGTTTTTGGCAAAAGTGTAAGACAGCCATTTTATGATTCCATTAATTTTACTACTTCTGTTTTTGACATTGTTCACAGTGATTTATGGACATCACCCATACTTAGTACGGGTGGTCACAAATATTACATTTTATTTTTGGATGATTTTACTAATTTTTTGTGGACGTTTCCATTATCCTCGAAAGCCCAAGTTTTTCACACATTCACCAATCTACATAACCTCATCAATACACAATTTAATAGTAAAATCAAAATGTGACAATGGCAAAGAATACGCAAATCAGAATTTTTACAATTTTTGCAATCATAATGGCATGCAATTCCGGTTTTCCTGCCCTTACACCTCATCCCAAAATGGTAAGGCGGAATGCAAAATCCGCACCATTAACAACATGATTCGCACCCTTCTTGCTCAAGCCTCTCTTCCACCCAACCTGTGGCACCATGCCCTTGAAACCGCCACTTATCTCCTTAACATCCTACCCAGTAAAACTCACAACTTCAAATCCCCCACATCCCTCCTTTACAATTGCATTCCCGAATACGATCATCTTCGTGTTTTTGGATGCTTATGTTACCCTCTCTCACCATCGACCAATATACACAAACTTGATTTTCGCTCTCAACCTTGTGTATTTCTTGGCTACCCCCCTAATCATCGTGGCTACAAATGTCTTGATCTTACTTCTCGTCAAATGATAATTTCACGACATGTCCACTTTGAAGAAACCATTTTTCCATACACCATCCAATCCCCAACAAAACCTCTATCCTATGACTTCCTTAATCCCACCATTCACCCAATGGTATGGGATCACCTTCAAAATAAAATCCCCACAACTCCACACCCGTCCCCTTCTGACCCCCACACTATTCCGCCCAACACTTCCTCTTCTCGGCCCAACGTCCCTGGCCCAATTCCACCCACCCACACTTCCACTACAACTCAGCCCACCATCCCTACACCTCAACAGCCTACTCCCCAGGCCCAAACCCCCTCTCTTCCCAGCCCAACACCTCTATACCCCCACCTCAGCCCACTCCCTCTGGCCCGTTCCACCAGCCCAACACCCCTATCTCTCCAACTCAGCCCAATCACCCAACTGGCCCGTCTACCTCTCAAACGGCCCACCCCTCTCCTTCTGAACAACCCGTACCACCACCATCTATACCCGTCCACCATCCCACTCAGTCTACTTCTCAATCCACCACCCGAACCATGCACACTCGTTCCATGAGTGGCATTCACAAACCTAAACACCACTTCAACCTCCACACTACCTCCATCGTACCAATACCCAAAAAACCCGCAGGTTGCCTTGTCCACTCCCGAATGGCATAATGCCATGACCAATGAATTTAGTGCACTTATTAAAAACAAGACCTGGGAGCTTGTACCTAGGACTCCCGACATGAATATTATTCGTTGTATGTGGTTATTTAAACATAAATTCAGGTCAGATGGCAGCTTAGAGAGGTACAAAGCGCGGCTGGTTTGTGATGGTCGCAAACAACAGACTGGTATTGATTGTGGTGAAACTTTTAGCCCGGTTGTTAAGCCCTCTACCGTCCGGGTGATTCTCTCTTTGGCTCTCTCCAAGTCTTGGCCCATTCATCAATTGGACGTGACTAATGCGTTCCTACATGGCCACTTGGAGGAGACCGTCTACATGCACCAGCCCATGGGTTTTCGCCACCGTGATTTTCCGGATCATGTTTGTCGCTTACGGAAATCACTATATGGTCTCAAGCAGGCTCCCCGCGCCTGGTATCAACGCTTCACAGATTTTGTCACCATGCATGGATTCATTCAAAGCAGATCAGACACCTCTTTATTTACTTATCATCATGGGTCGGACACTGCTTATCTCTTGCTTTATGTGGATGACATCATTCTTACTACGTCCTCTGAGGCTCTTCGTGTGAAGCTGTTACATACTCTGTCAGGGGAATTTGCTATGAAGGATTTGGGTCCACTTTCTTATTTCTTAGGCATCCAAGTCTCCCGAAATGGCAACAAGATGTTTCTATCTCAGCAATCTTATGTTAAGGACATCATCCACCGCGCCGCCATGGACTCGTGTAAACCGGTTGCAACTCCGGTGGACACCCAGTCCAAACTTTCAGCTGACGCAGGACCTCCTCATGATGATCCCTCCACCTATCGCAGTCTTGCTGGCGCCTTGCAGTATCTCACATTTACTAGACCTGACATCTCCTATGCGGTTCAGCAGATCTGTATGCACATGCATGACCCTCGACAGGACCACTGGAACGCTTTGAAGCGGATTATTCGTTATTTACAGGGTACTATTGATCATGGTCTTCATCTCGGTCCTGCGCCTAATTTGTCTCTGGTCACCTACACGGACGCCGACTGGGCTGGTTGCCCTGACACACGTCGCTCTACGTCTGGCTATTGTGTATATTTAGGTGATAACCTTATCTCATGGTCCTCCAAGCGTCAGATGTAACATCCGGCAAAAATCGATATGTTTCCGTACGTAATTAGTATATGTAATTAACGGTTTAAGTGCATGTTTAAATTAATTGGATTAATTTAACTGATGCCGTAGAGAATAGCAAATTCCCCATAAGGTGCATAGGAATGCACACGTTTAATAATGAAGCATGATAGGATCATGTGCGAATAAACTTGTCCGGTACGGACGTTGGCGATTACCCGGTAAAAATTAGATAAACAAAAAGGATCCCGGACACCCAGGATACAAAATAAAGGGTATTTTCACAAAATATATTGTGTTTTGGAACTCCAAAACCATAAGTGAAAACTTTCCATACAAATCTCCCGGTAACGAATAAAGTGCGCGTACCGCACCCGGTACGCGTATAACTTATAATTTCACCCGGCAAGAGCCTAAATAATCAACCAACACTTAAACTAGGCTATGTTTAAGGGTTATTAGAGGCATTTTTAAAGTCCAAATAACACGCGAATAAAGTCCGAAAAAAAAATACCCGAACGTTAAAAGATTAAACTTAACATATTGTTGCAAATATTTTGTGTTGTGGACCCCACCCCATGACCCCCTAGAACCGGCCCAAAACACCCCACATGCCTTGAAATCTTTCTTTTGTGTACTAGTGTATCTAAGATGATATGAGAAAAGCATGGTGTGATCTTGTATTATTATTTTATAAGCAAATTGTTGTCCTTACAAGATCCAACCAATCCATCCATATCTTCCAAAACTCACGGCCACCTTCCAAACCATCCATTAAGATCTTCTTTTGATCACTTGTACACACATATGCCATTTTAAATGAAATAATATCTAGTGAAAGATATGATGAAGTATGGGATGGATATTAGAGATTATATTATGTGATGACTCATGTCCTATAAGATCCATGCAATCTTTCCTTTCTCCTTGTAAACTCACGGCTCCAACACACCCTCACCATACACTAAGATTATCTCAATCTATCTAGTACTCACATGTCCATTTTTATATAGAAATTAAATCAAGTAATGGATCTTGGGAGATATGAGATGGGTTATAAAGAAACACAAGGTTAAGCACTTGAAACAAAACTCTTGCTTCCTTCTTTTCTTGATTGCCGTGAGACACCAAGGCACCCACATATTATTATTTTTTTTTTGTTGTGTAAACTCTACAAATTAATCACTAAACACCCACCATCCAAACCCCCATGGTGTGTTTCAAGCTTGGAGCTTAACCACTAAGGAAGAACACACTAAACCCCATCAAAAGCAAGCATTGAAAGCTTCCCTAGCCTTGTCCTAGTTGTAAGTATTCTTGATCTTGTTTTATCTTTAAAAAGTTTATGTTTATTAGCTTAAAGCAAGTTGTACAAGGGATGAACTTGAATAAGCTTTTCTTAATAAAACATAAGACTTTAAAGACTAAAAATGGTGCTTAGTAGGCATGTGTATGGGCCGAATGGTGATGGGTATGTGTAGTATTTTTTGTAGTTTTTATTTAGTTCATAAAGACTTGAGCAAAATGGTGATTTGAGTGTAACTTGTTAATAGAACTTGAATGAGCTTAAAATTAGTTTTAATCATCCTAACATAAACATCTAAGACTTGTTATAATGTTGATCTTGTAAGAAAATAAGTTATGCGATTTTTACATTATTAAAGTCTACACACTTGGAAAATACAAATTGGACATGATGGACAAAATACACTAATCACACATATTAGTAGCCTTATTATTGGAATATAAGACTACTAAAAGTGGTAAGATGTGAAAATAATCCAACATTAAAAAGATGATCCTTTAAAGTCCACTAATTTGGGAGAAAAATGCTAATCTTGAAAGATAGTATGGAAAAATACAACTTTTGTAAGTTAAGGGATTGATGTTGTAACTTTAAAAGTTGAGGGACTAAAATGGATATTTTAGAAACTTAAGTCTAAAAATGCAACTATGGAAAGTTTGGTGTCAAAAGTGTAAATGATAAAATTTTCCAAGGTTGATTTGATAAATACTAGTAAAACACACTTATGTATTTGGTATAAAAGTGTATTTTTATAAAAAAGGAATTTTATAAAAATACGGACTTTTCTAAACATAAGGATTATTATAAAAACAAGAGTTTTTATAAAAATACTAGACAAATTAAAACTTGGGAAAAACTTATATAAAAATGAACACTTTTATATAAATGGGAATATAAAGGTGTTGGAACATTTTTGGTATATAAGTTGTCAAGTTGTGTTAAAAATATAAAAGTATTTTTGAACCCTCCAAGTAATATGTGTTAGGAATTAGAAATATGAATAATATTTCTATAAAACACATATTGGGGAAAAACTTGGAAAAATTAGCTATACAAGTTAAGATATCGGACTTAGACATGATAACGAACAATAAACGGACAAACAAGAGAAAAATGCCATTGCGGCAAGATAAGAAAATATATATTTTAGGAAGTAAAATATATATAACATGGGTGAAAATTATATAACACTTTCCTAAGTGTTGGAGAAATTATTCGTGGGAGAAAACATAACGTAAATGATCAAGACGTTAAACAAACGTATGGACTTAACAAGAAAAATTACACGTTTATATATACATATGCTCGTCTCGGCGAAATTCTAGTAGATCTACTTAATGGGAAAGTAGATATGTGGGAAGGAAAACCGAGACGAGTAGACAAAATATGTATATACATATGTGTATGCCGAACCGACGAGATCCTAGTATATTTATTTGAATGGGAAAATAAATATACGGCATGGTGAGTCGAGCCGGGCGTTAAGAATATACTACCGAACGACAAGACCTTAGCATATTTATTTGAATGGGAAAATAAATATGCGGCAAAGTGAGTCGGGTCGAGTGTTAAGAATATATTATATCGAACGATGCGATCCTAAGTATAATTATTTGAATGGGAAAATAATTATACGTTAGGTGAAGTCGAATCGAGGATAATAATATACAAGTTAAAGAAATATTAACAAGAATAATATATAGATTGTAAGAAAAAGGGTAATCCATCACCAACGGACCTAGGACATATGTTTAATTAAACGGGGAATTATATGTAAATGGTGGTGTTGGGAGTTGGGTGTACAACTTGCCGGAAAAACACACGCTATAGACTTAGTGACTTACACGCACTAGGACGTTCGTAGGTGCTTGACCACGGACTTGCTATTCTCTGCTATTTGATTGCACGCTATACTTCAGGTGAGTTTCACGGCCCCATTTTACTGTTTTAACTGGGGGAAAGATATGTTTGTCAAAAGTTATCACATGTTGAAATGTTTTCAAAGGTTAAAATGTGATTAGTGGCATGATGAGTACTTGAGTTTTGTTGTATGTTCGCCACTCGGGGTTGAGTCCTCGCTACTGTAACCATTAATTCAGGGAAATGAAACCGAAGGAATATTTGGATAGTACTATTGGTGCCTGACAAGGCCCACCCCTAATCGATAGCGTCGATTATGCATCGGCGTATGCCTGGGGTGCACGTATTCTGAACTAAGTTGTTATTTGCCGAGAAACAACTGGTGATTGCGGGGCATATTTATTAGTCTTGGTTTGGTTATGGGACTCAGGGGATTGCTCATCATCATAGTTTTGTAGGAGCTAGCTACTCCTTACAAAGGCCACAGGTTGTGCAGGTTTCGCACATGTTGTAAAAACGAGATATCGATCGACAAGATCCTAGTATAATTATTTAATGGGAAAATAATTATACGGTAAAGTGAGTCGAGCCGATGGTTGTGAAAATGTTGTTGTTATGAAACTAAAACCTGTGAACTCACCAATATTTTATATATTGACGTCTTTTTAAACATATCTTTCAGGTAACTAAGTGCCGAATAGATATGGGCTGGTGCGGTGGAATTCGGGATGTCGGATACTTGTCGGGGTTTCATCAATTGTTACCAAAGGGTTGGAACAAACGGAAATACCCCACATTGAAACTTAATGTTCGTCGTTTTATGTAATATTGGAAATGTGATTCTCTATTTCGACATCTTAATAAATTGATTCTTTTCTAATTAAATATAGTTTGTGTTAATCTTGATTTTGATATACTTTCGAGCGTTGCGCCACGTGTTTCCGCCATTGGCGTGGTGTGACATCAGAGCACTATCTCCAGGTCCAGTGCTGAAGCTGAATATCGGGGCGTCGCCAATGTCGTGGTGGACATTTGTTGGTTGCGCAATTTGCTACTCGAACTCAGGCACCCTCTCTCTCGTGCCACGTTGGTCTACTGTGATAATGTTAGTGCCATCTACCTGTCTGGCAACCCGGTTCAACATCAGCGAACCAAGCACATAGAGCTCGACATCCACTTCGTTCGTGAACAAGTTCAGCGTGGTCACATCCGTGTTCTTCATGTTCCTTCACGACATCAGATTGCAGACATCTTCACCAAAGGACTTCCTCGGGTGCTGTTTGATGATTTTCGCTCCAGTCTCAACATCAGTCCTCCCGACGTTTCGACTGCGGGGGTGTAATAATATGTATTATAGGAATATGTTATATATTTGTCAATTATCTTGTATCAATCACTAGCCAATCTCTCCATAATTATAGGATTGCTAGTTATGATCTTTGTATTATTTATACTCACAATTGAAGAGAATGAAGGCATCTTTTCTGAAATCCTTTAAAAACAAACCCAACCCAAAATGAAATTTAAACAACTTAAAAAAACAATTTTGTGAGCCTAATATATGTAGGCGTGATAATTTGGAAGGGAAGGTGAGGGACGCACTAGGGTTCAGAAGGTAGAACGGTTTACGGTTTACACAACCGAAGCCAAACACTCTAGACTTCCGGTCGTGGGCCCCGTTTTTTTATAGTGGGTTTTTTATATATGATGATTGGGTTTAAAATATATGGGCCCGGTTTAATTGTTGAGGCCCCAGGCCCAAAACCTTTTTGTAGTTCTCGGAGACGGACCTGACCATTACACTACCACGTGATTGCCGGCTGGATTGTTTGGACCATTGAGAGGGGGGTGCGAGCGGTCACCGAAGCAAGCCATAACACGACCACATGATTGTCGGCGTGAGCGACCACCTGACCCTACCACATATAGTCTTAGTAAAAATCATATGTTTATATTAATTGTATACATGCATACATGATACATATGTGTACGTGAACAAGGTTGTTTTATTGCAGATTAAACATTACAATACACATTCAACAACAAGCATAAACACATTATATTTGAACATGGTGATTAGGTTGAAAGGGTCATACGGGAAGAACACACTATAACAACTTATTGAATAAAATTTATATCAAGACGTAGATAAAAATAGCTAAATGAGCACGATGTAATCGTATATCATGTTTTAAAGTTATAGCTTAAAACAAAATATGTTCAAAATTAACCATAATAATAAAATGATCTAATAAAACTCTAAAGCCCTACATGTGGAACATTTTATGTTTACTTTTTAAATTACTACTAGGTTACAATCCTGTGTATTACACGGGTTAATAAATATTTGTTATATAATTAATAAAAAAAATTATGTTTAAGAAAACATATGTATTTCACGGTTGAAAAATCGGTGTATTATGCTAATAGAATAAAATAAAATGTAATTTGTTAACATATATAGCCGTCGATATACGTAATTAAAAAAATGAACATTGACGTGGCAGTTATGAATTTTGTTAAATTAATTTTAAACGCTTTTTAATGGGAATTTACTTTAATTTTTTAATACCACGTATTTTTTTTATTTCACTATTATTTACCATCCAACCAATACTTTTCATTTTTAGTATTTTAGTTAACATAAGTTTGAACTTCATAAAATTTTTAAGTAAAAAATATAAATTTATTTAACGTAATAACTAATTTTATATTAAATTTATTTTGTTAACAATATATAAATATTATTAATTAAAAAATTTACTATTTATAGTTATGTATTATAGAAAGAAATAATAAATTAAATTAAAAGATAAGTACCCTTAATTAAGTAGGAGAAATAATATCTTTAATTAAAAGATAAATATCGATAATTAAGTGGGGAAATAGGAGAAAACCAAGAAATGTTCAAGTGAATAACACGTGTCCAAATTTATCTTGGTTTATAATAGATACTAGTTTATACCTCGGGAACGTCCTGGGGTTGACAAATCTAATATGACGTTATGCTGCCTTCTAACGATAGGACTGGAATCCGAGCTCCTAGGCAAAAGCTTGAAGACAGAAAGAGAAGAGATTAACGGTATGCTTTATAGTCGAAGTTGCGCCTAATGCTTAATCTAACTATTAGGTACTATATTAGAGAAAAACTCAATCTGCCTAATACTATACACTAGGAGGAACTTGATTAGGGTAGTAGCCCAGCTCTTGAAGGGGGAAGCACATAACTAATAGGGTTCAGGCTTATACGATTCATGTTATCCCCCCAAAACCCCTATCGCCTGCCTGGAACTCCTGAATTCACTCTTTAACTAGATAGAGGAAGCGCCTAAAAGGGAAGCAACTGGGCTAGACTGTTTATCTTATGGAGTAGCCTGACCATGGGAAAGAGACTGTCATCGCTGCCGAGAATAAACATGCTGTGCCGGGTGACTGGAATCCTCTGAGGTCAGCTGAACAGGCTGACAATCGGCAGAAGATGCTGAGCAAAGCTGCTTGATGAGGCTGATCCGTAACATCAACTGCAGAAGCCTACGGTTAGAGTTGATGAACAGGAGAAGGCCGCAATACATCTCCATCATCATTCTCCCCCGGGGCTTATTAATGAGGTTAAGGAAAAGATGAAGCGCCCCCATTAAAGAGAACATTCAAGGATACATCGAGTCTCTTGGATTTCACGTCATAGCGTTTATACCCGGACTGAGCATATCCAAGAAAGACACAAGTGGTTTCCTTGGGGAAAGTTTCTCTCTTAACTGCGCATGAATATGAACAAAAGACGTGCATCCGAACACTCGAGCCTATAGTACTGCTCCAGTAAGAAGTTCGTGAGGTGCTGCTGCAGCTTCTTCCCTCTCTCTTCCCCCAAAAAAGGATAGAGATGCCCCATCCCTTCTTTATGCACATCCATATATACATAGCCAGACACAAAGGTGTACAATCCGGTCAAAATCTGCGGCATTCACTGTAGGTTCTCTTACTTGCTCTAGTGGCTGGCAAAGGCTAACCGATAGGGGAGAACGAATGGCTCAGGAATCGACTGGTTCCGAGCATACTCGTGGAGCTTACAGTTTGGATTATCGTAGAAAGAATAAGAGGAGCTGTCTTAGGAAATGACTTAACTTAAAAGACAGATGACGCCCTAGCTTGACTCGAGATCAAGACTCCTTCCAGCTCGCACCAATAGCGGAGCGGCCAGATATTGATTGAAAAGGCGCAGCCCTGCCACCCCCTAGCCGCCTACCTACTCGTGTTCGTAGCTCGATTGGAGGTCAAGGCTGTGGTCCGGCGGAAAAACAGAAGTCGTCCTTATCAAGTGATACGTGAATTGCTCAGTAGTGCTTCGCCACTACCGTAGCTGGCAGAAATAGCTTAATTGGTGGAGCATAGCCTTGCCAAGGCTGAGGTTGAGGGTTCAAGTTCCTCCTTCCACTCCTGGCTTCGTCGTTTAGTGGTAACGAGTGTGCGCCCCTTTAGAGATAGGGGTGATCAGCAAGCAGCCCCTTGTATAGGGTTCCAAACCTATCTTCCTAATAAGAAGAAAGGGGCAAGCCAAAACCTAGTCCTAACAAGTTGCTGGCTTTTCATCAGCCCTTGCGCGCTAGCCTTTTCCCTTACTAGTAAGGGGCTGCTAGTTGTAGCGCGCATTGTACTAGTGAATAGGAAAAGCAAATTGAGATTACTAATGACGGATGGAGGTTGAGGATAGAACATGTTCGGTCCCTCGCCCTTATCTCCTTCGCCTGAGACTGCAAATGACGGGACTCCTATCGATAAAGAAGAGGTATAAGCATCGCCTCTTGATCTAATCCGTCTCCCCTGTCCTCCCTAAAACACTCTTGATATGAAAGAGACCTCCCGCCATAGAGAAGAGATCTAAATTCTGGGTCCCCTCGATCACCCTCCCTTGAACCTGAACTGGTCGAGAGAGATGAACCCGCACCACATTTTATAACCTTCGAACCGAAAGCCCCAACTAGAGATGGAATTCCAGAACCTAAACCACTCCGTTGAGAGCTCCGTGACTCATTCAAGGGAAGGTCTGCCAATGATTGCCATTCTCCCCGTATCTGTCTCTTGATCCAGTAATCCATTGTTACTTTACTTATTCATTCAAGGCACATACTCCCTCTTTGTCTTATTAGCGCAGGAACGATGAAAGTCGCTTAAGACTCGAAGGGCTAGGCCCCCGGGAGGGCTTTCAGGGACTGGATAGGGTGGATTATAGAGCTAGGGGCTAAGGTTTGTCCATTGGGATTGGGCATGGACGACTGGGCCTACATTGATGAAAAATGACAAAAGAAAAACTTATCCCATCGCATCATTAACCGGTGTAGGATTAAAGATCAGGTCCAGGATTCGAGTCAAATCGACCTTCCCTCTCATCTCAGGGTGAGGCAAGGAATTCAAGCAAATGTTCATTCTTCAATCTCTCGGCTGCTCAAGAAGTTGGACTAGTTGCTCCTCCGACCCGGAGTGGATTCTATTGGAAGGGCAGAGCAAAGCCTTGCAGTAGGAAGGAGTTCGTTGCTGGGACGGGTTCAAACTGGACTGAAGGGAGGAGGAATTCAACAGTCCTCTCTTCCTGGGGATTCATCACTAGCTAGGGCTTTCGAATGAAAGCATGGGCATCTGCAACTAAGAGGGAGCAGTAGATCGTCGATGGAAGAGCCATGTCAGTAAACTTCTATTGGGACTTCTATGGATTATGGATTTGACTAGAGGGACTCCTAACAGCAAACTAGTATAAAGGGCCCCAGACACAGGAGCCGGATCGACCAATAAATGATAGACCAGTGGGATGGGCTCATTCGACTAATCAGTGATCTCTGGGCCTACCTAACACAGATGTTCCTGAAATAGGGGATTGTTTGATCGGAAAGCTCGGGCAGGAGTAGGACATTCCATACAATTCCGATTCGCTACCCTCTCAAATCCCATTTTTTCATCGGGGTGAATTCTAAGGTTCCTATTCCGGTTGTAAAGTGGAAGAAGAAGAAGAAGCACAGCCCCACCAGCAACCCACGTTTCCAACCCGAAAGAAATTGCAAATGAAAAAAGAATCTGTGTGCACTATCCATGGAGTGGAGTGACTATTCTAAATCTCCTCTTCTCTATCTCCCCCTTTTTTGCCTTCGGCTATTATCAGCCCAACGTTGGATTTGTTTGAAAACAATACAACCAAGGTGGCGTTCATTCAATCAAAGCTTTTATGCCCTAGCTAGCACTAATGACTCTCTTTGGAAAGAAAGGAATGCAGGGAACAAGTCTTTCCTTTCCACTGGTTCTTGAAAACTCTCAATCCCCACTTCTCCCATATTGATTCTCCTTCTCGCATCGGTTCTGCATCAGATAATGAGCCCATGCGCAAACTTTCTCTTTTATTGTACTGGCGCCCGATAGGTAGGCTATTAGATTGAGTCGAATACTGGTTCCGATTCGAGCGAGAGCCCAAACGGGGGAGGCGAGAACACCAACCATCAGGAGAAGCAAATACAACGGGTACGCTAATCAATAAGATTTATGAAGTAGCAATTAATGCAAACACAGCCAATTGGAAAGCAAGATTCATGCTTTTAATCCTCCAAGCTACCAACAAATGAACTATACCATTTGATCCCTATATAAGCCAAAAATCATACTAAAATACATCATACAGGGATTTTACCACAAATCCATTGATTCTATATGATTTATTATATTACTACCCTTTTACAACTTTATTCGTACATGGAGTCGGGGGAGAATGGTTATATTTTGTGGTAATTGCGTTGAGTATTGTCCAACAAATTGTTTATCAATGACTGAAGAATATGAACTTTCTACGTATGATCGTCACGAATTGAATTATAATCAAATTGCTTTGGGTCGGTTACCAATGTCAATAATTGACGATTATACAATTCGAACAATTTTAAATTTGCCTGAAATAACCGTGAACGACAAACTTTAATCATTTATGATGATCTCTCTAAACAAGCCCAAGCTTATCGCCAAACGTCTCTTCTATTACGAAGACCACCTGGGTGCGAGGCTTATCCACGGGATGTTTTTTATTTGCATTCACGCCTTTTGGAAAGAGCTGCTAAATTAAGTTCTCTTTTCACACCGCCCGTCACACTATGGGAGTTGGCCATGCCCGAAAGTTGTTACCTTAATCGCAAGGAGGGGGATGCCGAAGGCAGGGCTAGTGACTGGAGTGAAGTCGTAACAAGGTAGCCGTACTGGAAGGTGCGGCTGGATCACCTCCTTTTCAGGGAGAGCTAATGCTTGTTGGGTATTTTGGTTTGTTTCGAACTGCGTCTTTGATCACAGCAATAATAACGTCACCAATATGAGCATATCGACGATTTCTAACTCCTATGATTCGAATACACATCAATTCTCGAGTCCCGCTGTTATCTGCTACATTCGAATAGCAGTTGGATGGTTACACCTACTTGTTCGACACTATACTTAGATTCTGCCCTTCGAAAAGGAACATCGACTCTAACAATCCCGTCTCCGTCTACCGAAACGACCGGAAATGTTTCAAAAAAGGGCAATCAGATTATTCATGAATCACTTATTCAAAATCGATCTACAGGTTTGACAAATTATTCACAGACAGAAGAAGAAATGAAACATATATATCCACATCTTGATTGAAAGGAATTCCTAAGAATCCAACGAACAAAGTAAATAGAATTAATATAAGTATTGGGAATAACATCGTATTATCTGATTCATAAGGATACAAAGAAGTCTTGGTATTGTCAAAAGTCGGGATAGAAAGAAAGGGTTGGATCAGATTTCTTACATTTTCATCCATTTTATATACTTTATTTGAAAAAAAGGACATCCATTCTTCTTCTTTTTTAATAAAGTTACCAAACGAAAATTCAAGTTTTTGTTACTGATTTTTGAACCGGCTTTACCCCATAGAGATATTGAATACAGGGGGTATTCCTTTTTCCACTATAATTTTGAAAATAAACGTTTAAATGTCCTTCAAAAGTAAGTAAATAGATCCGACACATATAAAATGCGGTTAATCCTACCGTAGACCAAGCAATTATTGCAAAAATAGGTGAATACAACCAACTATCATTCAGAATTTCATCTTTGGACCAAAAACAAGCAAGGGGTGGAATACCACAAAGAGAAAGTGTACCTAATAAAAAAGAATTTTTAGTAATTGGTATATGTTTTGTTAAACCTCCCATAAGCACCATATTCTGACCTTTTTTGGACAATATCTAACAAGAGTTTCCATTGAATGAATAACGGATCCCGATCCTAAAAACAATAATGCTTTGGAATAAGCATGAGTAATCAAATGAAATAAAGCACTGCGATAAGAGCCCATACCTAGAGCTAACATCATATAACCCAATTGAGACACTGTGGAATAGGCTAAACCCCTCTTAATGTCTTTTTTAGTAAGAGCTAAAGTAGCTCCGAAAAGAACTGTTATTATCCCTATCAAAGAGATCAAATTCATTATGTGGGGTATGACTATGAACAGAGGCATAAGTCGAGCTACAAGAAAAATTCCTGCTGCTACCATCGTAGCAGCATGTATAAGAGCCGAAATAGGGGTCGGCCCTTCCATTGCATCAGGTAACCATACATGAAGGGGAAATTGTGCAGATTTAGCAATCGCACCAGCAAATAATAGAACAACGCACAAAGTAACAAATAAAAGATTGACCTCGTTATTAGAAATCAAGTTATTGAATATTTGGAATAAATCACGAAATTCAAAACTCCCCGTTATCCAATAAAAAACCTAAAATGCCTAATAATAAACCAAAATCACCAACACGATTAGTTACAAATGCTTTTTGACAAGCCTTTGCTGCAACAAGTCGTGTGAACCAAAATCCTATTAATAGATACGAACACATTCCAATAGGGATGAGCATACAAGGCCGAATACCGATCCCGTCCCGATCCCGAACCGAGGGGTTTTGGGATCGGGATCGGTATCGGTACCCATATTTATGGATTTTCGGTTTCGGTACGGGATACGGGATCGGTATGGTATCGGTATTTTAAGGTAAAATACCGATACCATACCGGTACCGTACCGTATGTGTTCGGTATCGGTATTGGTTTTTTGGAATTTTCGGTATCGGTATCGTCGGGGTCGGTATCAGTTTGGTACCGATACCGTCCCGAGCTCATCCCTACATTCCAACCAATTCCCAAAAAATATAAATTTGTATCAAATTTGAACTAGTAACTAATCCCAACATGGAAGTACCGATAAAACTCATATAAGCAAAAAATCTCAAATATCCGTGATCACGAGACATATAATTATCACTATAAATCAAAACCATAATTCCAACAGTAGTGATTAATATTGACATAATAGAAGTAAGTGGATCAATCAAGTATCCAAATTCTAAAGAAAAATCACTATTTATAATCCAAGACCATACATATTGATAGACAGAACTGCTATTTATTTGCTGAATAGACGGTTTCATAGAAAAAATCATGACTATACTTAACAATAAAACACTCTGAAAAGCCCACATACGACGAAGACTTTTTGTTGCCGTCGGAAAAAGAAGAAGTCCCAACCCTATTAACATAGGAACTGGAAGTGGAAGAAAAGGGACTATCCACGCATATTGATATGTCTGTTCCATAAAAAAAACTTTTTTATTCTTAATTAATTGTTTCCGATTCACCGGATCTTGCCTCGTTCGAAAAAACTCAATAAAAAATCAAGATATGAACTAACTTATTGAATATTTTTATACTTATTGAATAATTTTATATTAGTATTTATTCTGAGTCTTTTTAAAATCGTTTAAATATTCAAAACAAGAAGTTACAGTTGGTCAAATGATATGACTAAGTGACATATCAAAACGAATACTTATAATAGGAAAATGAAAATGAATAGGAATATGAAAATATAGCAAGGAGAAAAATTTAGGCTAAAAAGAGCACTTTATCCTGATATGAATTATAGGATTAACTAAGGGCACCGGTCTAATGAAATCAAAACTCTTGATTTTCATTAGTTTATTTAAACTCATTAACTAATTCTAAAATATGGGTTGAAAAAGCTTAATTAATATGGAACTGTTTTGTTAAAGTATAAATTATCAGGAGATCGTATTAGCGAGTAAGGTCAAAAATAATAATTTATGTGTATGGGATATATCTGAAGAATTGAGTAAGGAAAAGGTGGCCTGAAGCCATGATTGAGTGACAATATGATAGGACTACAGAAGCAGAAGCGATGATGGATGCTCAGCTGTTATGAACAAATTCGACCATCTTGCCACCTACAACTACCCTAGATAACTCACATTCCATTCAACTTAGTTCGTCCTAATGTTGACAACGAAGAGAAACAACAATTCACTCTTTTAAAGAATCCAATACCCAACCAATTGAAAACAAATCTAAAGTAACAAAACATACCTCAAAAGTTTAAAAAGAGCGTTTAAGGTACTCGACATCGGACTCAAAGTTAGTTATGTAAAGCATTGCCTCGACTCTTTTAAATGAAAACGGTACATCAAGAACCGCCTTTAGAAACTTCTCAATCGGACCAAGCTTAACAGGGGTGTCATCTTTGTACTATTTTAGCTTTCTTCTTCTTTAGGCATATGCTTGATTTACTACAAAATGACATCAAAATAAACTATAAACATTTCATCGAACACCTTGTGAGCATGACAAAAAAATCAAAACACATGCAAGATTAAATCATGAATAATACACAAACAATCAATGAATCACATGGCCCACCGAATCATCATCATCAATTCACTACTCACCATCACCAAAAAGATCCATATAATATACCATCTTTTTAATTTCATATAAAAATCAAATCTTTCTTTTATTTTTATATGCCAAATTCAATAAAAATCAGATCTTTATTATCTTTTCTTATACCCAATTCGATAAAAATAAAATCTTTATTATCTTTTCTTATACCCAATTTAATAAAATTCAAATGTTTATTATATTTTCTTATGAGGTCATTACTTCCTGAACACCATGAAACTGATTATGTAATAATAGGGTAAACAACGAATCACTGCAAATATGAATTAAAAAAAGGGATAAAGAATAACCTGATCAAAGAAGAAACGCAAAAGATGGATGTAGAACCAAAGCGAATAGCCTCATATCCTCCACCGGTAGTGTCACACCCCGGCAAGGCGGAAACACGGGATGCAACAATTGAAAGGTTTTCAAGCACAAGGTTCAAGCAACACACATTTTTATTAAAATAGTACCACCACGAAGGATGGATATTGTCATAATTTATTTAAAACGACATAATAACATCTAGAAAATGAGATAGTGTCTAGTACTCATGGAATTGAAAACAAAACATCACAGGATTGACAAAACCCTTCAAGTGGTACCACGTGGTGCATGCTCGAATCTCTCCCTCAAATCTCTGTGGCCCTCCATTAGTTACCTGAAAAACATGCATAAAGGATTTGTCAACAATAATGTTGGTGAATTCACGGGTTTGAAGGTGACAAGTAAAACCAATGTGTAATTCGTGTATGACCAATCATAGGCTAGCTAAGCGAATGATTACTGTGCAAACCATGAGTCCCATAACCAAACCTCTTGATTGTTGTGTCTCGCGCATTGTACACTAAAGACAATGTATGTATGGTAGAATACTAACACTCTTTTGTATGTAACCGGATAGAGCGACTAACCAAAAGTGGGGGTGTCAACCTAATAGATCTATTAAAGTGTTCCATGGCTTTTGATAGCTAATGGTTATAGTAAATGATGTATGAGGACTATGAGCTCACGGACTAGTATGTCTCATGTTCCACATGGTAGTCATGATGGAATGTACACACACTTGTAAATGACACTAGTAATGAAGCATGTTTATCCCCCGAAATAGAAAATAGTAAAAATGGGGCCGTAAAACTCACCTGATAGAGTCGTAGGTGGTCTAGTGAAGCCGAAATATGTAGCAACTATCGCCCGGACAGAGGTTGCCCTGTGATTATTGAGTACATAGTAAGTTGGGTGTTCTTGATTAATATATAAGCGGGGCACCCATTATTGTGAATCATGTCATTCGACGTGGATGGTGTTTTAGGTATGGGGGACGTATTGTATATCATGAAGTGGACCCATGTGGGCCCCATGTAGGTTCATGGGCCGCGCATTGTTTCTACTCCCCCGTGTATGGTTGTTTTATTATAAAACGAGTGTTTTCCCATGAGTTAAGCCTTTAATATGTTTGAATATGAACTAACGTGTGTTTTAGTTGGACTTAACATGTGTTAGTGATGGGTAGCCGATTGTATCACATAATGGATCATCGTGCACACCTAGCTAGGGACTAAACTAGCTTTATCAAGGCTCTTACGACTTATCACAAGACAATGCTAATGCATGATTTTGTGTTAAAAGCCGATTGCTCACTTTGATTAGTAGCTTTCATAACTCAAACATATATTGATCATATACAAGTAGAACAAAGTGTTTATCATAGTTTATGACCTTGAGCTAAGCCGATTACTAACACATTAAGAGGATTGATGGTTATGACTAAAGGCTCGGGATTTGGGTTCACAATGGGGCCGTATAGAAGTGATTAAAGATGGTTAGTACTTACCTCAACACTTGGTGACTATGGGTGAACCATAGGACCTCTTGAGGCTCTCCTTGGGCTCAGTGGTTATGGATCAAGGGGGTTAGGAAGTAGCTGAAGCTAGGAAGGAGTTCTTGGGTGATTGTTGGTGCAAGAAAAATTAGCTTGGAGTCCTCCTTATATAGTGGCCGATCCATAAGAGGACAAAGACAAATTTGGCAAAGTGTGGCACCTTGGTTGGAGTTTATAAGTGAGTATTCCTTTCATCATTAGGTGAAAGTTGGGTGTTTCGGCCGATTATAAGAGAATTAGTCAGGGATAGGGCAAATGATCAAGTCTTGGCTAACTCTACTCCTTGTCATGTTTCCAAATTGGTGTAAGTTGAATGTTGTCCTCGTGTTTGCTTGGGATTTGGGGGGCAGCCGAAATATGGCACGAGAAAGGGACATGTCTTAAGAAGAATGTTTTTTATCTAGTGTGATGTTGATGTGTCCTTGCCTCTCCCCATTTCCGATTGGTGGTGAGTAGTTTAGGAAGCTTCTAAGTGTAAGAATGATGTTCCTCATTGTTGTCATGCTAAAAGGGTATAACTACAAAACAAACATGTGAGGAAAGGGACTTGTCTTGGCTTTCTAGTTGAGGTAAGGTTGACTTGATAAGGGATGTGTCATAGTTTTGTTTTGGTATATACTAGAGTGTAAGATTGACAACTAATGGTGATGATGGTGTTCTTTTGGTGGCTTCGGCCGATTCACAAGACAAGAGATTGTCTTATGCTTGATAGTGATGGATTAATGGATCTCTTGTAGATGATTGGTGCTTCAATTTCCAAGAGAATGCTTCCACATGTGGGTTATA
This sequence comes from Ambrosia x helenae, assembly GCA_030844895.1. Classification (NCBI taxonomy): domain Eukaryota; kingdom Viridiplantae; phylum Streptophyta; class Magnoliopsida; order Asterales; family Asteraceae; genus Ambrosia; species Ambrosia x helenae. The sequence continues at coordinate 18,547 of JAUTDX010002454.1, read as the reverse complement.
GGTTTTGAATGGGACATAAGTGAGTAGGGGTAGGCTTTGGCCGATAATAGGTGGAAAAAGAGAAAGGGTAACTCTTGTTTTGGGTGATGATCACTCTAGCTAATGTCATGGTTTAGATGTTAGGGTCTAGTTTGGGAAATAAGTTGGTGTAATGATGTTGACAAGTGGGTACCTCTTGGTCCTAAGCTTTCGGCCGATTGTGGTTTATAAAAGAGGAAAGTGTGGCTTCATCAAGTGATTCTAATCTCATGCTTGTTTGTTTCCCATTTAAGTGTAAGTTAGGAGAACTAGAGATGAGGCATGGTGATGTTATTATGCTTGAGTCATATAGTTGTGTCGAGTTGTATATATGTGTGAGTTATTAGCATACCCTTTTGTTGGATTTGATGACGACATCAACATGTATTAGTGTTTTCTGGGTAAGAACCCGTGTGATAATGTGTTATAATTTGGTTGCATTTTGCTTGTAAACATGTGCTAATGAGGGTTTACCATGTGTTAGGGGGGGGGGGGTAACCGCATTAATTACCTTTTATTAGTTGCCCGGGTGTATAAACGGGTGATCTTTGTTGAGTTTTCTGATTAACTCATGCTTCACTAGACTGGAGGGGGGGTATAGTGTATGTAAAATGCGTAAATATGCACATATAATGATATTAGAAATTGAAAAGCGTACGGATGTTGACATGTTTTGTTGACTGTTGTCACAGGCAGTTCTAATCGAATCAAACTATAAAAAGTGAAAAAATAAAACCTAAAAGCATGAAACCTGGTTGTTCTTTATTCAAATCAAACAATAAAAGGTGAAAATATGAAAACAAAGGTTAACAACATACAAAGAATCGGTGTTATCCGTAAGCTGAAAACAATTAAAGATAAAGTCGATCGGAGAAGTTACATGTTAAAACCAAACGAAGAGGAAGCCGATTGAAGAATATAATCACACAACATATAATCAAAGTATTAGTTTATTAGGGTTTAAAAAGAGGGGGAAAGTTACAGATTGTAAATAGGGTTTTGTTTGTTGTTATTTCAATTGAAGATTGAGATAATTGCTGTCGTTGGTGGATTTAGGAAGGTGGAGAAGTGGTGGAACATAAGAGGGGAGGGGAGGGATTTTTTGGGTTTGGGTGAGAGAATGAATTTATATATGTGATAAGATTTTTTTTTTATTTGTCACATAGCACACTCAAGAGGGGAAGATGGTCTGAATGAGTGCCATGTCAAACCATACATTTTTCTTTATATATAGTTATAGATATATGATAGATAGATTCATGTCATGTTTTTAATTTTAATAAAATACATTGGTATAGATAATATAAAACATGTAATAATCAATGCTCTCTTTGGTCCTGTTTTGCTGGGTCTGAATGACTCTGACTGGGGCACATGACTAACTCGGTCATACCATGTGGCGTTTGGCTGGGTACATCTAAATGAGCTTCGACCAGGCCTCTTAATCGGTCAAATCCTGAGCCAAGTCTAACTGAATTAGAGAGATCAGAGAGCTTCGCATATGCTGTTGCACGTATCTGTTGCGCCGCATCGGGTGGTCATCGTCGTTACTATTTTCGTTTTACTTCTAGAAATATAGAAAAGATGAGGAAAGTGATAAAGAGAGGAAGGGGAAGCGATGACTTGAGTAGTTGAGTGCAAGTTAGGTTAGGTAGCTTTTTTAGGTGGAATGAATCTATAGTATGTTGATTAAAAAAAGGTTAGGTAACTTTTAATCGGTGATCATCGATGACGAAACCCAATTTATTTTAGTTTTCTAAACTTGATATCTTTAATATTATTTTTAATCATTCAAATGTCTAACAAAACATCATTTAATGATTCAGCACTTAACTATTCATACCTTTTTAACCATTCAAACCTCTTACTGGATCAACACTTACCCATTCAGAAATTGCCAAACAACCTCTTAAATTAGAAAACCTTGGAAATGACTTCTTATATAGGTGAGGTCACAATCAAATATTGAAGCCAACATGATCGGTAGATACAATGCTCGCAAGGTGTTCACTTTTTTGGAAAAATATCAACACTTGTAAATATATCGGTCAATTGTGTTGTAAAACCTGTGAAATAATAATTGGGCAAACATAACTTTATTTATTTTATATATTTAAATATTATACACAGGTAGTTTTGTTATTTATTATATGTAATTTTCTGATTATACATACGTAATCACAAGTTTATATACGTTAATAACCAGGGTTCAACGGGTTATTCACAACAACATTTCGACCCTGAAGGGACAGGGGTTTACTTTTAGTAAATTAGATTTTGCGATACAGAAAGGGGTGGCGATGTAACTTGTTGCCCATCTACCTGCTATCTTGATATAATTTGTTAGTTTATAATTATCAACAGATTTTATTGTTAATTGTTTTCAGAAAATTTTACATATATATGAAATAACCCATATACATATATCTAATAAAAAATCACATATAAAAATGATAAAACTAATTTTAAGTAATTTTAAATCTATATGCAATTGGTTTTAATAAGTTTCAAAGTTCTTAAATTTTGAGTTCTAGAAGATTATATTAGATACATAAAAGACTGTTTCCTAATAATATAACTATAACCTTATTTTAGGACGGACTAGATGAAGGTAGATGGTGGTTGTTATGGTTGGGACGGGAGGTAGATGGAGAGGCAGGAGGAGCCGGGAGACATGATGGAGGTAGATGGAGAGGTAGACGGTAGGAGAGGGGTGGTGTGGAGGAGAGAAGGAGGTGGAAAACGGTGATGAAGGCAAATGGTGGTTGTGGTTGTGGTTGGGAGGTTGACAAAGGTAGTAGGGGTTGGGGATGACAATACGACTACGTACAGGGTGGGAGAGGAGTATATGAAAAGGTGGTTTGTTTGTAGTACACTTTTTGAAAACATATACATATTCAAAATACAGTATATAAGCGGTGTTACCTATTAAATACCATACTTGTCACACCCCGACATGCACAATGGAAGACTTGTCATGCGGTAACGGAAGTTGTTACCATATAAATAATTGGCAATTGCACAATAAACTCACAATGGACGTTTTACTTCAAATCCTCTAGTCAAACAAGTTTGGTTTTCCCGTAAATAATAAAAACTAAAAACATTGTTCGACCAAGATTTAAGTTTTAAAATGAAATACATAGTTCAACAAAGAGGGCTAAGCCCTAAGAGTTGGGTCCCAAAAACATGTCCAAATATGTAGTGCGTGCCAAGTCTTGTTTTCAAAACCTTATGCATTGAAAACATGCTTAAAAATATCAACATAAAGTTGGCGAGTTCACAGGTTTTTAAGGCAAATCCAATTATTTCCTTGTTAAAAAATGTATGATCGAGTACCGACTAAACCCAGAACCAAGTGGACTCGCGAGGTCCTACAAGCATGATCGCAACCTAAGGCTCTTAATCAAACCATAACATTTCTTCCCAAATGCGCAACTATGTACACCCAAGTGTGTCTCTAGGCGGCTTTCAATGAGTATACTCATCCCATAAGACCCAGTCCAATCCAACTAGTTAGGGAGGGGGCGTCAAATCCCATAGATCTATCAATATAATTCAAGGCTCTAAACCTAGAGTTAATGATTAAGCATGCAGGGAAGTATCCCCCAAAGGGATAGACGGCCACCAAATTGCTCGCGTTGTGCATATACCAAAGGCTATCATATGTTCTATATAATTCTAGTCTACCCATCATACAAGCATGTAATCCCCCGATTATAAAACTTTCAAAAAAATTTAAAAGAAATGGGTCGTGAAACTCACCTCGTTGCGTAGCACTCTAGCAAATATCTAGTCCAAATAACCATAAGTCATTCCTAACAATACCTAAACATGAAGGGCTATTTTAGCAAACGAACTTCGAGTCTTTCCCAAGTTATTCACCAAACTTTCAAGACTTAGAAAAGGTTTACGATTTCTCAAAAACACGTTACCCAAAAGACCCGTTGGTGACAATGACAACTGGTTAAGTTTTTAGACACCGTAAATATTTGCCGCGTCCGAATACATTGACCCCAAAGTTTTAGATATATGTTCACACGCATACTAGTAATTCCAAGTAGTGTTCATAATCAAACATTCATACAAAAAAATAAATGAGAGCTATTATGATAAACCAAATTTCATATTAATAGTAACATAAATTAATGAGATTAAAAAATCGTAATAAATAACATTGAATTCGGTCAATTATTATTAATTACAATAAATAATACAATTTCGTAAAAATAGATTAAACATAATTTCGTATTAAACATAAATTCGGTCAATAAATTATGGTAAGCCTAAATTATGGATTTAGTTAATTCATAATCAATCGTTCATACAAAAAAATAAATGAGAGCTATTATGGTAAACTGAATTTCGTATTAATAGTAATAAAAATTAATGAGATTAAAAAATCGTAATAAATAACATTAAATTCAGTCAATTATTATTAGTGACAATAAATAATACATATACATAATTTCGTAAAAATAAATTAAACATAATTTCGTATTAAACATAAACTCGGTCAATAAATTACGGTAAGCCTAAATTACGGGTTAAATTGATTCATAATCAATCATTCATACAAAAAAATAAATGAGAGCTATTATGGTAAACCGAATTTCGTATTAATAGTAATATAAATTAATGAGATTAAAAAATCGTAATAAATATTATTAAATTCGGTCAATTATTATTAATGACAATAAATAATACATATACATAATTTCGTACTAAACATAAATTCGGTCAATAAATTATGGTAAGCCTAAATTACGGATTAAATTGATTCATAATCAATCATTCATACAAAAATATAAATGAGAGCTATTATGGTAAACCGAATTTCGTATTAATAGTAATATAAATTAATGAGATTAAAAAGTCGTAATAAATAACATTAACTTCGGTCAATTATTATTAGTGATAATAAATAATACATATACATAATTTCGTAAAGTTAGATTAAATATAATTTCGTATTAAACATAAACTCTGACAATAAATTATGGTAAGCCTAAATTACGGGTTAAATTGATTCATAATCAATCATTCATACAAAAAAACAAATGAGAGCTATTATGGTAAACCGAATTTCGTATTTATAGTTTTATAAATTAATGAGATTAAAAACTCGTATTAAATATCATTAAATTCGATCAATTACTATTAATGACAATAAATAATACAAGTACATAATTTCGTACTAAACATAAATCCGGTCAATAAATTATGGTAAGCCTAAAATACGGATTAAATTGATTCATAATCAAACATTCATGCAAAAAAATAAATGAGAGCTATTATAGTAAACCGAATTTCGTATTAATAGTAATATAAATTAGGTATTGTGTAGTTATAATAGGTGACAACTAATTTAGGGATGTACTCGTAAACACTTCTTTTCTTTTTTGTTTAAACATTTTTAACGTTAAAGACAATTTTGTTTTGGTTGAATACTAATCTATCTATCAAACAATAACAATGATAAAGACAATTCTGTTTTGGTTGGTACTTATCGTATGTTAAATCGACTTCTTTAAACAATGATAAAATCCTGGTCAAATAATAACAAACAATATAAAAATACAATCGATATTTATGTTTTTTAGATGTTTTACATTCTAGACTGGTTTTGAAAATAGTAAATCGGTTGAATGGTTAAGGAATTGGTTTCATCTATCAATTACAGAATCCAAACATTCAAACGACCTCTTCAACAGATAAAGAAACGGTTTTTTTACAACGAAATCTCTTGACAGTTTAATGTTAAAAAACGAAAATTGTCGATTGTTGGATGTCAAACAACATCTTCAACAAAAATAAACTCCCTTTTTCTTGTGTCAGAGTCATTCAAACGATTCAAACCATCTGAAAAAAGGGAAACAGCAAATGAATAAAACATACGAAGATTTAAATGAATAGATTTAAAGAAAACAGTTTAATATACCGGAACTCATACGGATTAAACAGACGATTTAAATAAATGCTTTTCACTAACTATATTAATACGTTTCAAATAAAGAAAATAGGATGATTTTCAGAAGTCTTTTCCTTTTCCGTATGAGTTATACTCATCGGGTGTTTAACTTTTGATGCTTCTTGATAATGTTAACAATATAAAATGACTAAAAATGATGCAAGATTACCACGAGTTAGTTGTGGAGATTCAACAAATGATGCTAGATGAACAAGGAAGATTGAAAGATTGGTTAGAAAGAAAATGAAGAATGAGGATTGAAAGATTGTTTAGGAAGATTGTTGAATCAAAGGAATAATGAAAAAACAAAAACAACATATCGGTTTTTATAGTTACAAAAGTCGGAGTTCCATATAGCCTTGTGGATCCTACATGCCCTCTCTAAGGGCTTCATTCGACCCGAGGTTATTCATTTATTATATAGATAGAATAGATATCATAGAAAATGGGTTACATTTTAGTTAGATTAAACTTGAAGTCATTGTAAACTTAACATGAACCCTAAAAAAGAGTTGCAATTGCTTACACTGCTAAACAAGGCAGTCACATGATTGTAAGGAATCTTGACGGTGTTGAAGTTCTAATGTAACTTCATATGGAAAAGTCAAAAGAAGAAATTAGGTTTGCTATTCAAAATTGGGGTGAATGGTTGAAGGCAAATGGAATAGAAAATGGTAATATTGCCACATTTAGGTACATCAAGACTGAAGGTGTGCTTCTTCTAACTTCAGGTTCCAAATTAAAGAAACGAGAAATTAAGAAGCGCAAGGCCAAAAGACAAATTTTTAATGTTTGATAATTATGTCGTATTGTCTTTTTCCGTGTTTATTTATAGTAATCTTTTTTTTTGAATACTGGCTAATATGTGAACTTACCAATGCAGCTATGACATTATAATTGGTTTTATTTTTTTCATGGTACTTGATTGTTTGTTTTGGTATTGCATGTTAATATTATGTTGGATATATTGATAAAGGTCTCAAAAGGTTAATTGAATCGCAAAAGTAACCAGTTTACACAAATCATTTTGTGTCAATCTCCTCGGTATAAGTTGTTAAGAGTTATATTAACACTCATTAGTAAAATAGATAGAAATCATGTCAAGTTATTTAGAATATTAATTTAATCCGAAAAATATTCGTTAATCTGAAAATGTCAATAACCAACATTCATCGTAACTTACTTCCTTTGTATAATAAGTTATATTCGTTATGAATAATAATGTAGGGAATCCCGTGCATCGCACGGGTACTAAGCTAGTTTATTATATAGATAGAATAGATATCATAGAAAATGGGTTACATTTTAGTTAGATTAAACTTGAAGTCATTGTAAACTTAACATGAACCCTAAAAAAAGAGTTGCTTAGTTAAGCAGTAAATTGGCTATAAAAATATCAAAAGGGCAATTTTGTCACCGAACTTGAAATGCTCTTATTTGTAAATTTGCCACCTATGTGTTGAAAGGGCTAGCTTTTGTTTGCCACTCGACAATATTATTTGAGGATATGTTTTGAGCAAGACATTGTCGTATTGACATACAATAACTGAAGTATAGATTGATGGAACCCTGTGTGTTTTTCCGATCAGTTTTATTAAAGTTGGAGAGGTAACATACTTTAAATGAACAAATAACAAAACCATGCGATGTTATCCATATAATACACAATTCTAAAAGAACATAAACTATAACGATATTAGGGGTGCTCATCACACCATCACACAATTTTAAAAGAGCTTGTTGAATTCGATATCTAAACTACCAACGTGTTCCGTTAGATCAAATCCTAGTTGATAGTGGGTTTGTTCATTCCTGAATCCCAAAATAATATCATCACTAACATTTACATGTGTCATAGGGTCTATGATGTAACCTAGAGATACTGTGTCCCTCTTCCTTTAAGACCATGTTGTGCAATATGACACACACGTACACAGTAGTGTACTCCTTATTTTCACTTGATCAATCTAACGTACCGGTCGATTAGTTATATGCCATCTACCTTCAAAACTTCAAACACTCGTTCAACGTCTTTTCTTGCAGATTCATGTAACTTGAACAATATTTCTTTGTCGACAGTTGAAAACGAATAAGCTTTCACATATACAGACCAACTCGGGTAGATGCCATGAACAAAGATAGAAGTTACGTCTACATTATCTTCCATTCACCGTAAACGGACATGTCAGGGCGGTTCCTTGTACCTCATTATCGAATAGCGGTGACTAATGTAGAACATTAATGTCGATGTTTGAGCCGGGAGGACCAAAGTACGCATGCCAAATCCATAAATTGTTCGACGCAACCGCTTCGAGTAAGATCGTCGTTTTTTTATGGTCACCTCTCATAAACTAGCCTTGCAAACTCTTCGAACAACTTCAGCAAACAATGTGCGTACAATTGATGCTACCGAGCATCCCTGGAAGGTGCCATCTAGCTTCATATGCAGCGTTATGTCGTTCTTAGTCGGTCTTCGTATATACTCTTTACCGTATAACTTTAGAACAACATTGCAAAAATAGTGAAGAGACTTACTTGACATTCTACTAGACATAGCTAAATATTCATTATATTCGTCAGAAACGTTACCGGTTACAAGTTGACGAATCGCCGATGTGTTATTTTGTATCGTTGTAAAACTCTTTTTCCCTAGCGTCATACCCTTCTTGAAACCATTCAAATTGAGCTTCGATGTCTTTCACAATCTTTGAAAATAAATCTTTTGTAAGAAATCGATTATAAAACATCTCGACATTGTACTTTGAGTTTTCAACAAAGTAATAATTCACTAAAACGTCAGAATGTCTATCACAACGGCTCCCAATGTCTATTATGACCGTGATATACATCACGAGCCTTTAATGTTTTCCTCCATCACAGCCTACACGAGACAATGTTTGCGAGCATCACGACCATCATGACTAGCTGTTACGGATCGCCCCGTGAGGCCTAATACTTATAATTTGTCTGTAGATTCTTTTGAACATAATATATTGTTAGGGTTGAGTTATGCTAAATTTAGGAAGTGTATAACATGTCTAAGAAAAGAAAAAAATAAGAATATGGATATTCTCCCTCTCTCCAATTTTTTAAAAGTCTACAACATTTATCTCCCCTCTCATTTTTCAAAACTTTAAAAAATCCCTGTTAAATAAATTTAGAATTTTGTAGTTAAATAAAAATAAATTTAGAATTTATAACGACACTAGTCTAGTAGTCCACTCTTGTTTATCTCCAAGAGTTTCAGTATTTAAGGTAACCAGAACACCACAACACTTCCAATTCAACTTCCCAAACACAATCATATAAAAAAAAACACACACACCTCTCTCTCTTCCCTCCCACCCATGGCTTCATCAACTCACGATCACCACCACCATCACTTCCCACCACCTTCCGCCACCACCACCACCGCACCACCACCAACCCCTTCCACCACCACCACCACCTCCTCCTCCACCACCACCGACCTCTTATCCCGCCTTCTTCACCGCCTCCCACCGTCTCTCTCCACCACAACCGGTCCCACCCCTTTATTACTCCGCCGCCGTTCTTCTCTCTCCACCACCACCACTCCTCCAATCATCCCTTTCATTGACCTTAAACCCTCCTTATCCTCCAACTTACCTACCATTTCCCAACTCGGTTATTTCCAACTCACTGATCACCCCATCCCCTCTCAACTCGCTAACTCAGCCGAGTCTGACTCACTCACTCTCTTCAACCTCTCTACCCATCAAAAACACCAACACTTTCCACCCACATGGCCGTTAGGTTTCAACGATGACGACGACGATGATGACGTCAGCGCTGCACAGTCATTGTTTCTTGACTCAGCTTGCTCAACCGGTTCATCATCCGAGTTGGCTATAACTTCTCTACGTGAGTTTACTAAGGAAATGGAGAAGGTTGGTTTGGCTGTTGTGGAGGCGCTAACGTGCGCCGTGGGTGTACGGTGTCCGGGTTTGGATGACCCGGATTCTGTGTCCACGTTGATGTGGGTATCTGAGAATGATTGTGGTGAGAAGGTGGTCGGGTCGGGTAGGTTTTACCCGTATGTTGTCGGGTTGCATTATCAGATTCGGAGCCGGAGTTGGTCGTTGTTGACGGATTCGGGTTTGGTGTCTGTTTTGCCTGAAGTGGATTCTATTTTGGTCACTATTGGAGACGTTGCTCAGGTGAGAACTATTATTATTTATTAAATACAAAGTTAATCTTTTCAATTGTTTTTTATTTATCTAGACTTGTTTTATAGATGAAAAAAAAATAAAAAGTAGTATTTTAAATACAAATATAAATGGACATTCGTGAACATAAATGAATAAGCAAAACACGTGTTTATGTTTGTTCATTTATTAAAAACAGCAAAAAAAAATTAAAATTTTGTTAAAGTTCATTTTTTTATATAAACGAACTTCCCATTTAACAAGTTGATGAACATTCGGTTCATTTCGTATTTTAAAACCTTACCATTATAATATTTTTTATAATAGTATAATAAGATAAATATGGTTTTAATTCAATAAAATTGACTTGAGCTTTTAACAAAATATACCTAAGATCACTATATTTATGGACTTTTTTTGTTTGTCTTTTGTTTTTTTAATTTAAAAAGGTGTTTGATGTGATATTATATTTTTTTCTGACATTGTTGCACCGTATATAAAAAAAACGAGGGGTTTTATTTCAACCGTGATGGCTTACAAATGGACCCAGTATACGATATGATCAAATTAATAATTAGTTTAGTTTGATTTTTATTTAGTTTTTGATTATTTTATATTTAAATACAGGTTGTGTGTTGATATAAGATCATTTAATGGGGCTCTAAAGTCCTTAATTTTTGTTGTTTGACACGAAACACGTTATTGTGTATGGGATTATTTCTAGGTGTGCCATCATATTGATGTGGACTTCAAGTTTCGTGTTTTTTTTTTGTCATTTTTCGAATGTGACAATTCTGTGTTTAATTATTTATAACCTTGTTTACGAAAATTATAAACATATCAACTTACTTTTGGTTACTTACTAGCTTGAAACAAACTTATAATAAATATATTTATCCACAACACTTGAAAAGCTTATATTTACTTACATTTGGAAGTCTTACTAAATAAGTTCTAAAGATAAAAGACTTGTATTTATATAAAACAAGTAATTATAAGCTATATGATATTGTATTTTTTCAATGTTAATATTATATTATTCTAAGGTTTTTTCTTATTGCACTTTAGTTACACCGTACCGTTCGAGTTTTTTCTAAGCTGTCTTAAAATTTGTTAGGTATGGAGCAATGGAAAATTGAAGAAAGTGAGAGGAAAACCGGCTTTAAACATGGAAGAAGGGGGTAGCGACACCTCGTCCTTATCGATGTCGCTCTTGGTTACATTGCCACTAGAGAGTACCGTCTCTCCTCTCGGTCCAAGAGCGGTGATAGGCAGTGGTGGCACTGATCACCGCGACAACGAAAATAAAGATGTTCATGAAGAATGTAGCGAAGAGAGATTATTCGGTTCATTTTCGTTTGAAGATTATGCTTGGAGAGTTTACCATGATAGAGTCCCTCTTAAAGACCCGTTGGATAGATATCGGAACAAATTATGAGGAGTTCATATGAATTGTGAAGTATTTTATTATTATTTTTTAAATTATTTTAGAATTTGATGTCTTGTGTGCTTTTTTGTGAAACATTATATAATTTTGAGGTGATGGAATTCGTTCTTTTGTTGCATATATAATAAACTTTACTTTTATATTGAAAGCATCAAGAAAAGCTGGCCTTTTATTTTTTAAAAGAAGTGTATTAATATAGTAATTGATTTATGCTGTTATTTGACATTTTTAAACTTTGAATAAAGTGGTGCAAAACCAGCTACTTTTTTTGTATAAAATAAAAATAAAGTAAATAATCTTGTGTCTATGTTGTCATAAGTTACTCATAAGAACATTGATAGTCATATTTATATACTAACTAGCAGGAACCCACGTGTTGCGGTGAGATTGCACTGTGTTTGGTTGTTGCGTTTAGTCAATCACGTTGTTGGTGTTGTATATTATACACACTTTTTAGATGACTAATCAAATCTTCATCACCCTTTTTTTTGCTTTTCTATTTTTTTTCGTTTTGTATTGCGAATTTCTTCATAGTAGCCATCGAAGCAATCATCTTTTAATTTGTTTTTTTAATAGAAAGATATTGAAAGAATGCATTAATCATTTATGTTTCATGTCTGTGCAAAATACATTAACGGAGCCTAAAGATAACCCTTTCTTTCTTAAACCAATATAGGTTCTAAACCGGTTCGGGTTTTTTAAGGATTAGAAACCGGTTTTCGTTTTTGGCCAAACAGGTACATGCTAGAAACCGAAGTGGGCCAAAAATAAACCGAAACTACGAGAACTGATTGGTTTACCCGCGCGTTGCCGCGGGATCCGAATACAAATTGCAATACAACAGTGTGATTATTTACAAAACGCAAAAATGCAGATTCAATAGTACACCTTGGTACCCAATGTTGTGGTTCGAATAAACCCTTCTGAAATAAATATTTATCTACTCGTTAAGTGTCAGGTTACTAAGTTGACATGTTAACTTCTATCAAGCCAGAGTATACATTGGATCCACTAAAGCACCCATTTCTTGAGCATTTTGTAGGCATTCGTCTATTTCCCCTTTCAACACATTTCCAAATCTGAATAATAATCAACACATGACACAATGTTTAGAAAAAAATAAAAAATAAATGATGGTAGCAAGTATATGACATAGTTTAAAGCATACAAACCAATTCACGAGTACGTACCATGGCATAAGAATTAGAAACAAAGACAATCTACAAACTGATTAGCCGATATGTAAGAAGAAAGGCAATTACATCACAAAACAAATGAAATCAAGCGCAAAGAGAATACTACCCTTTCAATATCATATCAGCAGCTTTTCTTTTCATAATTTCCCGCGCACGTTGAGGTGCAGACATGTTAAATCACAAAAGAAATCACCAAGATAAAATCATCAAAACAATTTACTGGCAAATGACTGCGTGTTGCTGGAGACACTCTGGTGGCGCTTGTTTTCATACAATTTAATTCAACATCCACAATGCAATTCCGCTACAATATATTACTTCTATTTCATTCTCTAACTGGTGTGCCCAATTTTCCAATTTGTATATGTACAATAATGAATTATGTAATAACTCATTGAAACTATCAAAGTAATAATATGTATTTTTTGCTGCTAATTCATTTGTCGCTCTATTCACCAAGTTTTTATGCTTTCATTTAGAACTAAAATACAAGTAAATGGTACATATTTAAAATCAGAACAGTGAGACTTACAACAAACAACTCCAATAAAGATAATTTTGAATGAGTGAATGACGATTTATTGAGACAAAATTTTAAACACTGCAACATAATCACTAAAGAGAAGGTTACGTGAAGTACCTAGAAAAGTGTGATTAGCCTGTAAAACGGTAAACATATGACCCACTTGCTTTCTCTTCTAACTCATTTTCAACCGTTTAATAAGCAATTTCTATGTTTCTGTTTTAACAACCTAGAGCATAAACACAACATATCACATTTTCTAAGTAAAAAAAAACCAAAAAATTAATAATAAGGAAAATCCCTGACATTACCATGCTGTTCCCTTTCAAACATCAATTGATCTTAAGTTGCATAAAAAATAATCAAAGGGTTTGATAAAGGAATTGATTTTGAATAAAAATAATTGATTTATAGAAAATTAAATGGGATTTCAATAAATCAAGGATTAACCGAGAGGAATCTTCATCACTTTTCAATTGAATTTCCCATTCAATTGCAAATTATATCCATGATATTGATTACAGGGGTTTCGTTTAAGGGTATAATGGAGCAGAACCGAAGAGGCTTCAAAAATCAATGTGAAAGTTTTAAAGGTTGAATAAGGTGTATGACTTGCATTACTCATTTATACAATTACCATTAAATGTTGTACAAGAGGGCATAAAAGGAAGAAATTGGACAAAAATTATAGATTTACACTAAGACTCTTGATATGCCATCTTAAAAAGATGTAAATTTACATTCTTATCCATCAAACACCCATTATATAGTAGTATAGATATAGATATAGATATGTTACTTTTTTTATCATTGTGTTGTATCTAGTTTGGCTTATGTAACACATCTTGTCTTGCTAGAGCTACAGGAGAAATTCATACGTGAAATAGTATTTGTTCAAATAAAAGCTTAAACCTCATTTGGAAAGAAACTCTGAAAAACACGCGAAATTGACTTGGTTGTAAATGAATCGTGCTAGTTTGTAAACAAGCTTAGCTCGAGGTCACTCAAAATTATTTCGGTTGCAACTAGTTTGATTAGCTCGTTTGGGCTGGTTTAAGTTTAACCCCAAGTTATAGCATTAAATAACCCAAAAATGGTCCACTATCTAAGCCCATAACATTACAGCCTTACAATAACTTTAGTCCAAATTCTTCAATAATCCATGTTTTTTTTTACCGTCTAACTGTATAAGACTTCAATTATGAGAAGACGTGAACATACCTAGTTCATGTTTAAAACCAATCTGAGTTCGGCTTTGCTTGGCTCTTGAACAACCGTAATTTAACTTATGATTGAAAATTGAACTCACAACAGTTATACTTATATTATATACAATCAAATAAACTGAAGTTAATTGGGGATATTGCGTTGTTTCTGGCATGTGAACAACGTATATTTGCAGTGATTCTTTGTATCTCATCTACATATATAGATCCAGTACGAATATGGGTTAATTTGTGAAACATAAGAATAACGGGTATAATTATGCTTGAACTTAGAGTAATTATGTGTGTGTGACACATTGAAATATGACAATTACAAATCACAAAGGAGAGTAGGTGACTCAATGTTGGGGGATATTGGTACTAACGTCATAACTTCATGAATGAATACTTGATTAAATGCTAAACATTCTCGTTTCATTTTAATGGCTATAAGCTGGTACCGGTTGTGCCCTGTCACTTGTAGTGTTTGTCTTTTGCTTTATAAATCTACTAGAATCTATCCCATTCCATAAAACAAAATAATAATCGAAACACCTTTTGAGAGCCATGAACTAGTATACATATTTTTCAAGTGAGGATTCAAAATCCAAATATTATCAAGAGAAGAAGAAGACTAAGATTAAGAGGTTGAACAAAGAAAGTGTGTAAATAGTGAGTGATGATTACCATCCTATTTATAACAAAACAAAGAGGCCGAAGGCCAAAGAGTGGGCGTACAATAGATTTGTTAACATCTACTTGAACCACTAGACATCACATATTTTCTTTATATATTTTACATATTTGCCTAATGTCATGTCCAAGAGCAAAATGGCCGTTGTGTTAAGAATTTAGAAAAACCTATATACATCTCTAGGTTCTTACAATACAACATCCGTTTTTTTACTTTTTCTTTTTACCAGTCATACTATTACATAATGATATTATCTTTTCTTGTCTACATGTCATTCAAGTGTTCAATACACAACATCTTTTAAATAGAGAGTTAAAGAAACCACATAAACACTATATTTTCTGCTTTTAAACTGTAATACATAAGACAGTTATGTAACTGTTTGCAACATTCTAATTACGTCCGTAAAGAAACACTATCTACAAGTGCATTACGCGATCTTCAATCCTCTACCTTATCATTATTGACTATTGAGTAGCTTTAACACATGAAACAACATTCCAAAAGCATACATACATACATGATACATATATACATTTTTTTTTCTAATGAGAAAACCAAAAGAAAACAAACATGAATATGATATCAACAACATATCATACTAGTACTGGTTTGGGACGTGTCAAAAAAAAAGCAATTCACGCGGTGATTCTCACGACATGTTGGGTCTTGTGGAAAAAAAGGAACGACAAAATTTTCAACGGGAGGAACACAACATTGGAGCTCATAATGGCCGATATACAAGCAATGTCCTACATTTGGGTGAAAAATAGAGCGAAACTAGAAAACATCGATTGGGAGAAATGGAAACGTTTTGAATTTTAGTTAATTCATGTAACATGGTATTTGGGTGATGTAATTGTCCGCTAATTAGCATCTTGCTATTAGTCGACGTGTATATATTGGTATGGAATAAAATGTCGTTTGCGGTTCAAAAAAAAAAAAATCATACTAGTTAGGCCAATGTCAAAATACAAGGATGAGAAAACTCTCACATAGATTTCCCCAAACTTTCCTACATCTGGGGTTACAAACTTGCAATCTTTCCACTTCCTTTTCATCCATCTTTGATTACTAAATATATTAATATTAATATTATTATCACTTACCAAAAGTACTAACCTATCATCATCTTCACTCATCCTACTACTTTCATCAAACACCTTAATTGCACAATCAAAACCCCCCAAATCATTCATTTCAATCAATCACTCGTTACTGCATAACCTTTATCCATCCTTTGTTTCTTCAATTGTGTCCCCCCAGATGAGGAAGAAGGCTCGTGTTTCACGAAATAAGGTCTTTATTATTATTATTATTAAGAATTATTATTTACTGATTAATTGATTGTATTTTAATTGGATTCAAGTTTTAATTTTTCTGTTGAATTGTTGTGATTTGACACTAATTATCTGTTATATGATAGTTTCTTGTTAATGGGTGTGATTATTTCAAGTTGTTTGAACATTAATGTTTTATGTGAATTGGATATGTTTATTGATAGTTTAATACTGATGTGTATGTTATAGTTATCAAAGGTGCTAGGCGCACTCAAGGCGCATGGGCCTTGTGGGGCCTAGGCACAAGGCGCAGAAAACGTTTGGGCCTGAGAAAAAAAAAGCGCACTTAAATGAAAAAGTAGTAAAAAATATATTATGTATTAGAGTAATGCCCCATTTTTCAAATAAAATGAACAAAAGCTATTATATAACACTTATATCATCTAATTAATATCAAAAGTTCTAAAATGGCGAAGATTCGATTGTAACTTTAAAACTTGAAAGTTCTAAATATTTTAAAATGGATTTGAGTTATGGATTAAAGTTGCTTAAATCAGTACAGTGGAAGTTTATATCATAAGAAAGATTAATAATTTTGCACTAAATAAAAATAAAAAATAATAAATTGGTATTTAGTGTGCCTGGAGAGCTAAAGCGAGGCGCATGAAGCGAGGGATTTTAGTAACCATGGTGTATGTAAAGATTGTAGATTGTTGGAATAAAGCTAATGTTTTTATTATTATTGTGTGTGTTAAGGAGGGACATCATGGATTAAATTCGAATGATTTCATTAGCCGAATGCCGGATGATGTACTTATAACCATACTATCGCGACTGCCTCTTAAGGAAGCGGTGAGCACTAGTAATCTGTCAACAAGATGGAGATACGTGTGGTGCCAAACATATTGTTTGGATTTTGATGCCAATGAGAAGTTGGATAAAATAGCGGTTGATTCGAAGGTGCGTGTTGTAGAGAGGCCTAAGTACATTAATTGGGTTAACCGTGTGACCCGCCAACATAAGGGTCCGACGATTGATGATTTAAGGATTTGTTTTGATCTTGATAAGAGTTCCAAAGGGGCTATTGATAAATGGGTTGAGTTTGCAGTGTCCAAAAGAGTTCAAAAGTTAGAATTGGATTTGTTAGAAAACGGTGAAATGCTTCGTCAAACTCCGCGGAATTATGTTTTCCCGATTAAGGTTTTTGATAGGAGTTTAGGGTTGACCGTTAAGCGACAGTCGTTGACTTTTCCCCAAAACACTTGGTAAAGATATGGAGATAAGGTCTCTTAAATCCCTGTTTTTGAAATGTGTTAATGTCAGTGAAGATACGATTGCAAAACTTTTAGTCAATTGTCCGGCTCTTCAACAACTATCGATTCACAGGGTCAGGAGATTTGGTAAACGTCAAGATTAGTGGAAAATCTCTTGTGTTGAAATACTTTGAGATAGTTTTTTGTTTCGGAGTTAAATCAATCGAGATAGCAGATTCGAATCTTGAGTCATTTAGCTATCTAGGTCCCGGGATTACTATAAAACTCAATAACCTTCCGAGGCTTGAAGAAATTTCAATCGGAGAAGGGTATTCAGGGTTTGAAAATAATGTGTTTGGGCAGATATCATGTTGTATTTCTCACCTTCAGATTCTGACATTGGACATTTACCGTCCAGAGGTCAGTTAAGTTGTTTCCAATGCGCTTTGATATTCTATTTGACGAGTATCTTTTTGAGTTTGCATTTGAATTTTGTTGTTTTTTGCAGGAAATTAAAGTTTCTTTCTTTCCTTCAACTGCCGAAACTCAAGCAATTGATATGAAGGTCGGTGCATGGGACGATGACAGTCTCCTTGAGTTCACTTCGTTGGCAAAGGCGTGCCCAAAATTGCAGAGATTTGTTTATGCAGGTTCTTGCTTTACCTACTGTTTATGGAGATAATCTTACCAGAATATAAAATTTACGCGTAAATTATACTGCAATGAGTATGGGATGCTTCTTGTCGTTGTTGCTTGACCAATGATAATCCTTGAAAATTTGAAATAACTTTGGA
>JAUTDX010002453.1:0-70241 GCA_030844895.1 Ambrosia x helenae | reverse complement strand
GTGTCACCGGCGGCGAAGTCGGAGCCGCCAGCTCCCTCGCTCCAAAGATCGGTCCACTCGGTCTATCCCAAAAAGATCGGAGAAGACATAGCCAAAGAAACAGCAAAAGACTGGAAGGGTCTACGTGTCACCGTCAAGCTAACCGTCCAGAACCGTCAGGCTAAGGTGTCTGTTGTGCCGTCAGCAGCTGCGTTGGTGATCAAGGCGTTGAAGGAGCCTGAAAGGGATAGGAAGAAGGTGAAGATATTAAGCATAGTGGGAATATTAGTTTGGATGACGTCATTGAGATAGCTAAGGTGATGAGGCCTAGGTCTATGGCTAAAGAGTTGCAAGGGACGGTTAAGGAGATATTGGGTACGTGTGTTTCGGTTGGGTGTACGGTTGATGGTAAGGATCCTAAAGATTTGCAGCAGGAGATTGCTGATGGTGATGTTGAGATTCCTCAAGATTGATTTGGTTGTTTTGGTTGTTTTACTTGTTTTGAATTTTGGTTTATCGTATCGTATCGACTATTAAGAGTCTTTATGTGTTTTGGGATTTGAATGTTTTAAGATAGTTGTTTTGAATGTTTTTAATAATTTGTGTTTTTGTTTTGTTGTTTTTGCATTGTTAGAAGTGTTGAGGTTTTGCAGGATTGGTTTATGAGTTTGTCTTTGGGTAATGGATTTTTAACGAAGGGTCAAGGCGTAAAAGTGTGAGCGTTGGGCCTCGTTGCTAGGTGCTTAAAAAGGGAGGGCTTTTTTAGGCGAGGTGTATGGTATAAGGTTATATGTTTTAGGGGTTTTAGACGTGTTTTAAGGCTTCTTTAGGGCTGGTTTAGGTTGATTTGAGGCTTTTTAGGCTTGGTGTAATTGTTTTAGACCTGTTCAGACGATATTTAGTCGGATTGGTTTATGTGTTTATCGTTAGTTGTTGAAGGCGTAAGGCGCAAAGGGTGAGCCTTGGGCTTTGGTATAAGGTGTTTGGCATAAGCGTATATTTGTTAGGAGTTTTAGACATGTTTATGGTGGTTTAGGTTGACTCTATGTTTGTTTAGGGTTGGTATAGTTGTTTTTAGACCTATCCGGACGAACTTTGGTTGGTAACTTGGCCTGAAAAAATGTGCATAGGGCTGAAAGTGAGGCTTTTGTAGGGAAGTGATAAGGCTGTGCTGGGCATGGAATGGCCTAAGTGCGCGTTGGGTGAGTGTTGACAATAGAGGTTTTGATATGGTTAAAATTTCCAGTTAATTGCTAGTCTGTTTTTTGATATTGAACTGTTGCTTTTGCTTTCATTATGTGATTCTGTTATATTAGTAGTCTTATAAGTTTGGGCTAAGCTATTTGAAATTAGTTGTTTTGAAATTATGTGGTTGATTCACCATTGCTCATATAGTGTTTGTTTATTTAGATTATAGAGTTGATTGGAAACCAAAAGTGTGGGCAGCAAATCGAATCATAGGTAGTTGCTTGGATAGGTTTCGGTTAATTCTGTTTTCAAATCAGATTGGTTGGTGTTTTAAACTTTCGATCATTGATATCTGGATTTAAGATGGGTGTTTTTTGAAGCTCTATGATCAATGGGCGAACTAAATCTGCTCAGCTGGGGTAGTTTCTTGGCACTTGGGTGGGTCGGGCTGCTGTTGCGATATAGATTGTTATTTTGTAACTAATGTAAATTGTCTTTATATCTATATCTCATCTTTAATATCTTCCCCTAAATGGTTCAAAACGTTAAGAAAAAAAAACTATAGTACTTTAATATATCGAAGGCCGCGTGGCCCAACTGAGCACCTTGGTGTGTGCCTTGTATGCTTTTTATTACATAGCTAGACATCACCCTAAAAAAATCCTTGGTTCAAACTCTCGAACCTTAGATATCACATTTCTACACACTTGATTTGAACAACAGAACCATGGTTCAAATATGTTGGGGTGATCGAATTTCAATATGGGTAGTTTTATTGGTTACAGATAGACAGTTTTTGTTGTAGTTCGTATCTATAGGGATTAAATTTAAATAATCCTTTAACCACTGTAACTAAGTGATTTGTTTTATTGGGTTCTAATAGAGCTATATAAGCCACAGTACCAGATTAATGAACTTACAAACATGTTAAGGATTTTCCTCATTTTTTTCTACCCTTTTCCTATTTGCGAAATCAATTTCTTTTTTTCTACCTTTTCCTATTTGCGAAATCAATTTCTTGCCGTAACATGTATTAGAGCTCTTTGAGATCGACGTGGGTATTTAACATAGGAAAGTAAGCAATGAAGCAACAATGGCGACAATACAACAATCAAACCTAACACCAAAGAAAATGGATCGTGCAAAATTAAGCAATCAAGCAACAATGGAAGCAATAACGACATCAGACCTAGTAACATAGAAATGGGTCGGGCCTTAGAGAAACGATACCATCCATTACTGAATTGAAAGTAATTATGTAGAAGTTATGCAAATTCTTAGGTGAGTAGTTATTTCCAACACAAATTTGCACGTATTATTGTTGATGAAGATTTTGAATCACACTATTCTTGTAGACTCGTAAAAGAGAAGTATGCCCCCAAGCGGCAAGGCCGGCCCTATAGACTTCCAAATCTAGGCAAGGGCCTAGGGCCCCCATAAATTAAGGGGCCCCCATTTTTAAAAAGCTTTTATATAATAGATGTGTATTATGTATTAAGCCCAAATGAATAAAACAAAAACTATGCTGATCGCAAGACCCAACTACATAACCAATTCTAGAATATAAAAAAGCCCAAATTATAACTCGAAGCAATATACAGTTTGTCTTTAATTTAGGCAGGTTATTGTCATTATGGCTAAATGTAACGTCGTGAACTCGCTCAATGACACCGCCAATAGGGGAGAAATTAGGGGCAAAATTAATGGTATCGCAAGGATAATCAAGGTTTGTTAATGGCTATTTTTTACAGTAATCTATATATATTGCGATTCACTCAGTCATTGTTTGCCCTAAATCGCTAATTGATACTTAAAATCTTTGAATTTTGATATTAAGCTTGCGAATGAGATTGTGCTTGCGAATTTGCGGTTGAGGCTTGGAGGGCAAAAAGACAAACTGATGTCTTTTTATACCAATTCAAAAGGCCCCCAAATTTGTAGTTTGCCTAGGGCCTCTAAAAACGTTGGACCGGCTCTGCCAAGCGGTTTGATAAAATATCTATAAGACATACCTTTTAATGGTTCTTAACCTTCTAATGGTTAAAAGGTAACTTTAAGTCTGAATGACTAACAGATAACCATTAAGAAATAGCCTCTTAATGATCATTAAAAGGCTACCAAACAGCTCCTTAATCACTTGTAATCAAGCTATCATGTCACAATACTAAATTTTTAAACTTACAAGGATGTTGTTTGTGGATTAACAATTCTTACCACAACTTTATAAACTTAGTAGCTTTTTTTTACCAGGATCTATGGTGTACTTTCTAAATATATCTTTTTTCTACAAAGACATCTTGTTTTTATGTTGTAATCATTATTTACATTACTTGTTGGTTAAAAACTCAATTTTTTTAACCATAGTGTGGTTGACACTTATCATCAATTGATACCGTCCATAAAACCACACAATGACATAATTTATAAAAATAAAAAAACTATTCATAGTAATAATAAAACACCACATTCAACACCTAATTTTACTCAAGACCATCAATGAAAGTCATGGTTGATAATCAATACCATTTGCCTACAAATACTCAACTCTTTGGTTCATTACTCTTCAAACCTGTTATCCATAATTTCTTTTAAACGTCAAAAGTTTGGTTCAAAATATTTCTCTTTTTTTCCCTAGAAAGAGATTGTACAATGCCAATCGACCTGATGACGTTGAATGATATGAGGGCAGTGCACGTGAAGTCTCCGACAGAGGCTGCACCGTCGCAAATCATCCCTCCAATGAAACCGTCTTCTCCACCTAGGTTGGCCACTATTAGGGAAGAAAGAGGTGAAGGTTTTGAAGAACCAAGGTGAAATGACATAAATCATATGTCACACTATATATGTTTGTGTAGAATATTTCCATCGGTTGATTTAACTATAAGTCAATCCTGATGTTTATTGTGATTACATTTTATTTTGGTTTTTCTCTTGTCATTCATCTGTAAATATATACTTTTGTATTATATAAATCTGTGTTATAACAATAATAAAATCTATTGTATTGAAAATAAATAATCTTTTTAACCTTTTTTTTGCACATGTTTAATTTAGTGATTTAGTGGTGGAGAGGAAGTGGGCGGTTTATTACGTTTGAAAACATACAAAGTTTAGGTAGCTCCAATAATAGCAATCAACATCGATTTTTTAATTAATTTTTTTAGTGTAATATAAATTGTATTTTATGTTTTTAACTACTTTTTTATTGAAATAACGACCAAAAGCTTATATTCAAATAGCTATTTTATTTGTAAGTTTCTAGAAATCAATAGTAGCGACGTTTGTGGATATCCATGGCTAGTGCCACATCGAATTTTAGCATTATGTAACGTGCTACCCAAAGGGCTTATTGAACATGTGAGAATATTTCATATGTATTTTCGAGACGTTAAAATCAAGAACAGAAGGATTTCCGCCATCCATAATCGGAAGCATCAAAATCGGCCACGTATGCGCCTATCCACGCGCTCAGGCTTTGCCCCTCTCACAGCTAAAAACCAACTTATAAAATGGCAAAAAACGCACCCTCTTTCCTGATTTCCTCCATTTAATTAGAAAACACGTATTTTGACATTTTTACACAAGAACGCCACCATACCCTCTATCACCGATTAAATCACTTATCTACACAAGAATGCCGACCATACGCTCTTTCATTGATAGCATCGCTTATCTTCTTAACATCGCCTCAAAAACCAAATATAGTGGACGGTTCAAAGTGTTCAAAGGATTGATCCATCTAACAATGGATTGAAAAAGTTTATTGTAACGAGTATAATATTTTAGTTTTTTCTTTATAGAATTATTTTTCTATTTTTCTTCCAATTAATTCCTATAATAAATCCCCCATAATCAATTTTGTGTCATGTACTTTTTTTTCAAATTGATAAATTACTAGGTCATCATTTTTTAATAATAGTATAGACTTTATCGGGTTTTTTTTTCCTTTTAAACTTTGATTTTGTAAAACTTAACTTCCATGAAAGAATCATCACAAGAATGATTAATAACATTCTCTATTATTCTTTCTTATCCAAAATGCACTGAATAGTTTATACAGTAATAATCGAAAACTTCTTTATATTATAAGGTTTGGAAATTGCCTTTCTGAGTTGGCTTGAGTTGTCATAACCTAATAATTACATTTGTGAATCGACAATGATTTTGTAATTGTTTCTCCAAATAATTACATTTGTGAATAGATAATAATTTTAAACTCTTTTTTTTATATCAATTTTTCATTTTATGACTGAGAAAATTACATCAAGATAGCAGGCAGACGGACAACAAGCTACGTCACCACCCCTTCTGTATTAATACATTAATAAAAATAATATACTAAACCATTAAATAATCTTAGCTTGATAAAAAAATCAAATGCTTATACCTTCTCTATTTAGTATCTATTCTTATCGTGTATCTTAAACTTCCCTTAATTCTCTATTTAAATACAATTTTATTTCTTTAAAACCTAGAAATTTCCATTTTTTTCCCCAACATGCATAATCATTGAATTAAATTATACAATATTCTCCCAACATAATAAAATAAAGTTCAAAAAAACAAACAAACTACCAGGGCCGGCCCTAAGGGGGTGCGGGGAGGACTCCGGCCGGGCCTAATTTCTAAAGGGGCACTTTGAGGGGCGACGAGTGTTTTTTTTTATGTAAGTATTTTCTTTCTGTTTTCGACCCAAAAAAGATTTCATCTTGAACATCACTGGTTATAAATGAAGAAGGTGAATAGTAGATAAGGAAGAAGATGAGTCATACATGAAAAACCAAATTAGAAGGATACGACATAATTAAAAAAAAGTTGAAGTGTGTTACTTGAGATTTGTATTGTGGTACAGTAATTGTGCAGCTTTTGTAGTAAATTTTAATATATAATAGTACTACAAAACAGTAATTGTCTCACACTTTTGCAAATGATGCAAGTCAAATTTATTTTAATAAAAACCTTTTGAAGTAATAATGGCCCTTCAAATTATTATGGAATTTTAAGAAATGGTGGTTTTTTATGAGCCAATTAGCCAAACATATTATTTTTTATAATTATTACGACACTTTCAGTTCTATATCCGGTTCGACCGGTCTGACTAGGGAACCGGTAAGGACAACGGTTCAACGTCCGCTTCGGTTATGAAAACATTGCTTAAAAGACCTAAGACTAAGAGGCACATATTTCGCGGCTCGGCCCGGGCACCTGAATTTTCAGGCCGGCCCTGCAAACTACTAAACGATAAACTCTTATCTCCCTACAACGTCCATTAAATACCAACCTTTCATCACCACAAACTCCATCCCTCAATCTCTAAACACAACCACAATGACCAAAGACATTGAAGTGTCTGAGCACCACCACAGTGGCAAAGACTACCATGACCCGCCTCCTGCCCCATTGTTCGACGCCAAAGAGCTGACCAAATGGTCATTCTATAGAGCTCTCATAGCTGAATTTGTTGCCACCCTTCTGTTTCTATATGTCACTGTATTGACGGTTATTGGGTACAAGAGCACGACTGACCCCGCCTTAGGCACGGACCAGTGTGGTGGTGTTGGCACCCTAGGAATTGCATGGGCCTTTGGTGGCATGATCTTCATACTTGTTTATTGCACTGCCGGTATCTCTGGTTAGTATACTTAGTAACTACGTACTTACATATTATATGATATGCTTGGTTACTACTTCATAATTAGTATTATTATTTTTTCTAGTTTTTAACTTATATGTTTCATTTGTGTCACTTAATCTTAGAAAATTTAAACATTTATAAAAAAAATTACGTAGGATTGTAGGACTGAACAACTAAAAAAGTTGAGTAAATTTTAAGTGAATTTAAAAATAAATAAATAATAAAAAATAAAAAATTTGTTTAATACTAGGTGAAGTTTTCCCAAACAAAATACAAATTATTGAATTTATGGCTTAATTTGACAATTAAAAAAACATAATTAGTAATTTAATATTGGTGGATGGTTAAAAAGGAAAGGCTAAACGGCTTGGATAAGTCAGCTTGGTGGACGTTTTCTCATTTTGATAACGGCTAAAAGACTATTAACATTCGGGTGGACGAGGGCATTATGGTTTTTTGGATGTAATGAGTTGTCTATCTTTGTATCTTATGTGGGTTGTGTATTACGGCCAAGGTAGCTTCTGGCTTAATGTGCTCGGGTGTAATTATTGGCGTTGGTATTGAATAAAGTTGCGTTTTGAACGTTAAAAAAAGTAATTTAATATTTTGTTAATGGCAAGATTATGATTATTTTGTCCATAATTTGCTGATTTAAGAGGGTTTATATCTTTGAGCTGTAGTTAAAAAATAAATAAAATAAGTGGGTACGTATTATCCAAAAAAACAGTAAAAAGTACTGTACGTAAAGCAATAAGAATAATTTTGTTGCAAAATCGTTATTTTTATTTAATACATAAAATAAAATATATAAAGAATTAAATTAAAATTAACTTCTATCGTAAAATCACATATAAAAAGAAATTACAAGTTAACTTTTATTTTAGGATAAGTCTCTATCATGATGCATAGAAACAAATAAACGCTAGTTAGAATACTAAGGGTATGTTTGGTAAAACTAGCTGGTGGCTGATAGCTGAAAGCTGGTAGCTGTTAGCTGCAAGCTGGTAGCTGGAAGCTGGTAGCTAGAAGCTTTTTAAATATATTTTGGTGTTTGGCAGAGTAGCTGGAACTTTTAATAAAATGACCAAAATGGGCATAATTAAAAGCTTGTAAGGAAAGTTTTTATTTTATTTTTAAAATAGAATGGGTATTTGTGTCATTTACTCATTAAAAGTTTGTAGCTAGTAGGAGTTTTTTCTTAAACGCTAGTACTAGTAGCTTTTCACTGTAGAGCTTTTTCTCTAACCTAAAAGCTTCCAGCTCCTTCAACCAAACAATGCTTTTTATTAAGTATGAGTTTTTTCTTAAAAGCTTGAAGCTTGAAGCTCCTAAAAGCTCTTAAAAGCTCATTGCCAAACATACCCTAAGTATTATATGAATTGTAAATATCAAACTACAAATATTCATATTAAATTTATGTGGCTAATTAATATGCACTTGCAGGAGGACACATTAACCCGGCTGTGACATTCGGGCTATTCTTGGCTAGGAAAGTGTCATTAATTAGGGCTGTTTCGTACATGGTTGCACAATGTTTGGGTGCAATATGTGGTGTGGGTTTGGTCAAGGCTTTCCAAAGCTCCTACTACAACAGGTATGGTGGTGGAGCCAATACGTTGGCCGACGGCTACAACAAAGGCACCGGACTAGGTGCTGAAATCATCGGCACTTTTGTTCTTGTCTACACTGTCTTCTCGGCTACTGATCCTAAGAGAAATGCCCGAGACTCTCATGTTCCTGTAAGCATGTCCTATCTTCTTTATTGTTTTTCATGTCGCGTTTATTATATCTGTCAAAAATTAATTTTAATCCTGATTGGATGCTACTCTACAAATATATTTAGATTGTAGTAATCAATCGAAGTTGTTTATGAAAGAATAAAGTGTGTTTATATATTGGCTAATACTTAAGACATGGACAAAGGAATATTACAAAATGAAATAAATAAATAAAAGCCTACCTTTTATATAATATGTAGCAGTTGAGAAATGAATATTTATTATTATATTTACACGATTTATTTAATATTTTTAATCAACGTTTTTTAAATTTTCTTTTAAAAGCCTACCTTTTATATAATATGTCTTTGCCACTGGGGGGCCGCGTACGAAGTATCCGGCGTTGTATAGTTGGCCGTTAAAAAAAAAGAAAAAGAAAGAAACACTAATAGTATGATTGAAAATTGTTAAACTATGAAGGTGTTGGCACCACTGCCAATAGGATTTGCAGTCTTCATGGTTCACTTGGCAACCATTCCAATCACCGGCACCGGAATCAACCCAGCCAGAAGCTTTGGCGCTGCCGTGATTTACAACGACGACAAGGCCTGGGATGATCATGTATGCATTTGTTTATATTACCAGCAATCATGAAAACATTATCCATCGTTTTTTAATAGCTAACACACACCCTCTAATTTATATGAAAATCAAAATTTTGCAGTGGCTTTTCTGGGTCGGACCATTTCTGGGAGCAGCTGCAGCAGCGTTCTACCACCAGTTTATACTCAGAGCAGCGGCTGCTAAAGCACTTGGTTCTTTCAGAAGCAATGCATAATTGTAAGATGATGAATTTATATATCCATGTAAAAGAATAAGATTGTACGGACGACACAATTGATCGACGTTAAAATAGATGGATATATGATGAGTGCTGAACTGTTGATTTGTAGATCAGTGTGTTTACTTTCCATTTGAGACATGTAATTCCATTTTTTATTTACCTTTTTCCTTCCCCTTGTGATCGTGTTTGCCTGGGTAAAGTCTAAAAGAATTGAACATTGATTTCACTGCATAATGATTTTCTCTATACTAATCCAGTAATCCCCTATAAGAACCTAATCATCATACTCAGTTAATCCCACCTATAACAAAGCTAAGGTAGGGTCTGAGGAGGGTAAGATGTAGACAGCCTTACCTCTACCCCTAAGAATAGAGAGGCTGCTTCCAGTGAGACCCCGGCTCGATGTGGTTTGGTATCAAGCCTTGGACATAAGGCACAGAACACTTAGCAATCAGGACAAACCCGATCGGTGCATGCACCCCTTTGTCTTTTGGCTATCAACGCCACCACATGATGCATGATTAACCGTCCGTCATTTTTAACGTTATTTTCACGAAATTAGTAAAATAACGTTAAACTAATGATGTCTGTATTCCTCCCTTGGCACAAAAAAGTTGAGTGCGTTGGTCCAGATCTGGAACCAGAGGCATTGCTGCCATAATTTTCGGTTATGTATTTCTTATTCTTCTAGCCATGGGTGTGCGCTATGTGGTGACCTCCCGTCAAGCCAGTAAAAATAGTAATAACAGGGTATGCTATTCAGCTCGGTGTACTCGTATTTTAGCCTCTACCTAAGTTTTAGGACATTTGATACATCTATCTTTTCTTCCTAACTTTAGAATATAAGATGTCTCAGCGGATGTAACTAAAGAAATGAAGGATAAAATATTCAGATTATAACCTTAACTAAAGAGATACAAGATGGTAAAATATAAGTCATTGAAACATGAGAAACTGATAAAAGTGGTCATGGCAATGCAGATAAGGTCAATAATTTTTCAAGATACATGATAGCATGCAATTGCAAGTATTTGGTTAAAAATCAGGCAGTAACACATCACCATGGTTTGGTTGCGTAACACTAGTACCACGTCCGGCATCTCTACCAGCGCCGCGAGCTGAGAGCCTGAATAGCGGGTCCAAAAATCTGATCCACTGATTTGTTCCAATAGTGTGCAAACTCATTTTTCTTTCTTGAGATAGGCTCTTTCACCTGTGTCCAACATCAAAACTTAAGCACAAACCAGAGAAGATATGATCACAAACGAGACTAATTAGTGAAGAAATAATACCAAAGCAGGCAATTAAAACTGTGAATGTAAAACAGATATTATATTGAGATAGTTTCTACGATACAATGCACAACTATACTTGGAAAGATAGCCGACAACCCTGACCTTAACAGGTCTAACCCTAATATATTTTACCAAAAACTATCTGTAATGCTATTGTTAGGATTAAATGAGTCTGATGCACCAAATACCTTGGTGTTACCTAGACAAAGATTGTTACCGAAGACAAAGATCTTACCTAAACAAAGATTGTCACCGAAGACAAAAATCTAACCGAATACAAAGATGTTACTGAAGAACAAGTCACTAAAGTTCAACTGGTTGCTACTTATCTTTGTATAGCAAACTACAACCAAACAATCAAACAGAAATAAAAAACGGAGAAAATGTAACACAAGATTTACGTGGTCCAATCAGTGTGACCTACTTCCACGGGCTGCAACTAGCAGTATATTATTATTTAGGTGCTCAAGGAATTACAAGTACAATAAGGTCTATTTATAATATAATAAATGGATAAGGGTTTCTGTCTGCCTAACCTGCCAAGCTCCCCATCAACATAAAACTAGGGCCGGGCGGTCAGCTGCCCTTTTACCCTAGGGGTAACTAAAAGCCTCCACACCCAACACTGGTTGATACCAAGAGTTTATTAGTACCTTTTTTTTTATCGGTGACCTTCTTCTATCTTTTTTTAGCTAGGCGTTTTGAAGAACTCAATACGTTTATTTCAAATGCAATTGTGTGGCTATTACTTATTATTCCATGTTATCATGCAACTAAATGTTTATAAATTAAGTACATGATCTTAGCAGTGGACAAGGTTTAGACGAGCTTTCCTCAAACACGTGTGTAACCACTATAGCGTTAGTGGTTACTAACCGCTATGCACTATGCAATTAGTGGTTTTCATCTTGTAGTCGTATTCATATTTTGCACCAAGTAATGCACAGACGTTATCAATACAATTCGAGTTTAAGCTAATAAATTATCTGCACTTTGCTTTACAATTGTTATTGAATTCAATACAATCAATCAGTAACCTAACTAATTCCTCATTCTTCCACTGCATATTCAATTAAAAGTTATCAAATGTGGAAACCTAAAGGGCTGAAGAGAGAGAGATATATATAAAATGTATAAAATTAGGGCAAAAATCTAACTCATGGCAACATTTCATTAATAATAATAATAATAGGCCAAAATACATAAATCGAAAGAAACCTGTGGTTTAGGAGGCTGATTCTGTGCAATCGTCTTGTAGATGTCTCTACGTTGCTCGAACACAACAACGCCGGAGAAGACGCTTCCTAGGGCAGCGCCTAGGAGACGCTCCTGCAATAATCGATAATAATAATAATATGGCTATAGATATACGTATATATGTATGCATAGATTGAAAAGATTGAATGTTACCTGAGCAAGGATGCTGATCATGGTTGCTGTGTTGTGGAATGGAAACAGATAGGAAAGGGGTAAATAATGGGTCAACAATATCATAGGAGAAAGACAAGTTTTGTTTAAGCCCTTGTACTTTTTATTTGTTTTAAGTTTGAAGCAATGTTACAATATACGGTTTATAGTCGCTTATCTACTTTTACTCGCATGTTATGGGCTCTCTGGTGCGTCTCCACTTATGGCGGTGAAGCAATGTATTGTGTGACTTCAACATGTGTAATACATGTTATTTCACATGTTCGCTTTGTATTGTTGTTTAATGTTCTTTTTTTACCACCTACTATTAATATTTATAGTTTTTCGTCTTTACAAGTTTATGTTCATTCGAGCACAAGATAAGACTTTTAGAGGTGTCATTAAAGCCTTCAAATTGTGTCTAATTTTAGACGTGTTGTCACCATTGGGTAAATAAAGAACATTGTGTTCCAACATTATATGTTGGTAAGTCATTTACGATGGTCAGATGATGCGATCCTGCAGATAAGACTGACTAAATTATGCATGCCTTTCATTGTCCATATTCACGAGTGTGCGTCTTAAGATCACTTTGTATCTATCTTCAACTAATTTACTAACAAATATTACAAAATTTGAGATGATTGAAACACAAACGTCTCTCATAACTATAGACCAATTAGTAGAACAACGAAGTTCTATTAATTCCACACAAGTAATCACTATGTATTTTAATAAGTGCAACTCATCTCTCACCAGAGTGAGAGTGTCTAAAATAAAATCCTATAAAAAACCAGATGAGTTGTTGATTAAAAAACCATTACAGATTAAACACGAGCATTGGTGAGTCTTAGATTCTTTAAAAGTGTAATATTGAATCAATGACTTTCAAGTTTGGATAATCGTCCTTACTAATAAATTGCCCATACATTATAATCCCTTTATACTATGTGTTTTAATAAATATGTTTTAGTCATTTTTTTGTCAAAAAGTCACGCCCATAGTCTTGGTGATCACTTCAGTACCTTGGTAAGTAGTTGCACAAGTTATAATTAGCATTTGAAGTTCCTGAAAAATTGCAATTAATTGCAACAAAAAAATCACAATTTTTTAAAAAAAAATCTTCATATGCATGTTTGTCTTTGTTCACTTAAAAAAATAAATGATGTCAAAATGGTTAGAACTTGATTAGTAAAGCTAATAAGTTCTATATAACATGTAACTGAAGATGTTTCCCATCTAACTATATCTAATTATGCTCTTAGGAAAAAAAATATATACATCAGTTTAGATCTAGGAGCTTGTGTTCTTATTATTCTACAATTGCTTTAAAAATACTATTCATCATGAGAAAACTCTTGAAAAGTAAGTTCTCTTGATCTACCAAATGTTTGATCATTTTATATGTTAATATTCAAAGAACAAGTTATTATTACACAACAACTTTGAAGCATGAAACTTCATTTTGTTACCAAACATCTAAGAAAACTGACTTTTGGTAGGCTTCATTCATTTTCTTTGAATGCTTTGATTAATAACGATCTTTCTCAACATAAATGACAGGTTTTCGATTATCAATACCTGCATATTCCATTTTGGGATTGAACAACATAGAAGGTTATCATGATTTCTTGCATATATGATGACCCTAGACCAGTGGCGATCCTTTTAAGGGGCGGGGAGGGGCGACCGACCCCCCGAATTTTCGCTCAGAAGTTTCGATTATATAGTTTTTGTATATAAATTTTTTGGTATATAAGGTTTCGACCCCCCGAAACTGGCTTTTGACCCCCTGGAACTAGTGACTTCCGACCCCCCGAAGTTTCGGGTCAAGATTCGCCACTGCCCTAGACATTTTCTGAGCAAGAAGCTACCCAATCAATTGTGTAACCCATCACGTCACGGGCGCCAATAAAAACATTAGTCCCTGCGGCAATGCGCGGGCATTCCCACTAGTGTTATTAAAAACACAAACTATAAGCATGTTTGATAGCCAGAAATATTGTGTTTTCATTTTCGGTTCCGATACATAGGTAACACATAACACGTACATACACTCATGTATATATTGGATTTTTGTCAGCTAAATATTATTAAAGCCATTACTTTTGATGATAATACGAAAATATAAAGTTGAATTGTGATACATGATCATGTAACATGTTTCCCTCTCACAAACACACACAAAAGTCGTCTCTCTCTCTCTCAGACACACACACACAAGTCGTCTCTCTCTTTATTACAACACACACAACGGATTCGAAGATGAAATCTCAATAACGGTGGCGACAGTTCATGTTCATGACCATTAATGAAGAAAGGAGAATACGGATATAGACTCAGAGATAGTGTTTGCAGGTAGTCGGAGATATTTACATCGTTCAAGAATTAAGATCTCTTCTTGTTTCGTTTTCTTGATCTAATAAGGCGGTTGGTGGTCAAACCCAAATTTCTATATTTGTTTTTGTGTTACATAATAAACGGACTAGAATATTTATTAATATAAAATAAATATATAATAAAAATACTAAAATACCTCTTATTTAGCTAAAAACAAATAGACATAGTTAAAAAGTTAGGGGCTGTTTGGTCAGCCTTTTAATAAGACTCTCTTACCAATGTGAGACAAGAAAAGTAACCATTAAGAGGTCTAACTTTATGATTTAACACGTAATCATTCAGACCTCTTAACTATTCAAACTTCTTAATGATTCAACGCTTAATCAACCAAACAGCTCCTTAATCAGTTAGATAAAAAAAATTGACAAAAAAGTGACAAGTTTTGAATACCCAAAGGACCTAAATGCCAAAAAAAAAAACACTACTAGAATGAAACTTATAAAAAAAAAACATAGACCAACCTAAATTTCCTTTGGATCTAACCACAGTTTCAGACATCAGTGTCTGTGATCCACAACACAACAATGGCGAACCAGTTGACCATCGTCCTCTGTCTTTCAACTCTCCTCATCTTCTCTCACTTCACCTCTCTTTCTCTCTCTAAACAAACTAATGACGAAGACGACGACGAAGACCTCAGCTTCCTTGAAGAACCAGAAGATACACACACCTCAACCCACGACCACACCCACGACCCAGATCTCCCCGACTTCGACGAATTCGCCGGAGACGAAGACGACGACTTCGACAACTACAACTACGAAGACGAAGACTTCGACCCACCATCCGATAACGATTATACCAACAACAAATACGAAGAGGACATATCAGTTGATGATAAGGATGTAGTGGTTTTAACTGAAGGGAACTTTACTGAGTTTATTGGTAATAATGGGTATGTGATGGTTGAGTTTTATGCGCCTTGGTGTGGCCATTGTCAGGCTTTGGCTCCTGAGTACGCTGCTGCTGCTACTGAGCTGAAAGATGAGCAGATTGTGTTGGCTAAGGTTGATGCACAAGAAGAGAGTGAGCTTGCTGAGACGTATGAGGTTCAGGGGTTTCCTACGATTTTGTTTTTTGTTGATGGTGTTCATAAGCCTTATCTCGGCCAACGGACAAAGTTAGTATCTTTCTCTCCGTTTCTTCTTCTTTTTTTTGAACGGTGACTTTCGTACGAGTGACCCAATGTCACATTGCCTAATCGGCAGACCTAGCCAAGGTCTGCCCCCTGACTACGTTGTCTTAACCGACCAGTGCTGGTCTCTCAGACTTGGTTATGGCGTTTTCCCGGAAACAATGGTGGATCTTGAACAAAAAATATGGTAGGGCCGGACTCGATACATATCAAATTTTTGATAAATTCTCGGAAAAATTTACACTACGGCCCATAGAAAGATCCGCCCATGCCCAGAAACCGTCCTGCCTCCACACGAGTTTCCTCGCTCTGTTTCTCATCTCATATATTATTATTATTATTATTATTATTATTATTATTATTATTATTATTATTATTATTATTATTATTGTTATTATTATTTTCAGTGTGTGTTTGACATGGCTTCTTGGTTCTAAAAAGCGAATAAAAAACCGAGGCGCAAAGCTACAAAAGCGGCGGGCTTTTCGTACCAGAGGCGCAAGACAATTATATAAGATTTTTTTTGTATAGCACATATGTTTTTAGCTTCCGCTACTGGAAATATAAGGTTTTTATATGATTTTACCTACATGTATAACATGTTGCTGTATAAAAACACACTGGGTACAAGAGACGTAAGAAAAGACCCTAAAAATGTGCGTTTTTGGCGCTCTTTATGTTTCCTCTAGGCGCTGAGGGAATAAGTGATCAACCACGAGCCTTGATGCACCTCGGGCCTCAGGCATTCGTTTTAAAACAAAGTATGGTGTATGCTTAGATCTACTAGTAGATTTGTTGTTTAATTGGTCTATTTTGGTAGTATCACGCTGTGTTTATATGTTTGCGTAAATTTTAAATCTGTTATGTATTTCAAATTTTATATGTTTGAGTAACGAGTAATAATATTGTTCTCACATTGTTGTTTAATCGGTCTATTTCGTTGGCATAAATTTTAAATTTGTTATGTTTTTAAATAATTTGGAGAATGTTTATGAATTGGGTTTTCTTATGATGTTAATCATATGGATAGCAAGGGGAGTTTTATTTTGATGGTCCAAGTCATGATTTTGTGTTTAGGAATATAATGGAATCAATGAAGTTGATTTGCTTTTTTGGTGTTTTACAATGTAGAGATGCTATAGTAACTTGGATCAAGAAAAAGACTGGACCCGGGGTGCACAATATAACGACCGTTGAAGATGCAGAAAAAGTTCTTACATCCGAGGACAGAGTTGTTTTGGCCTTCCTCGACTCTTTGGTGGTATTACTTAACGGATAACAGCCTTAATATCTCGTGCTGTTTATAGTTTGCCTAGAAATATTACAGCAATGATGTGATTGTGAAACTGTTACACTTCTTGAGAATTTGACAACAGAAAAAATGCTAGCTTTGAGCTTCAAAATGAAGACATTTTTCTTTATTTCGAGTTGTTTTTGTTTTCAGGGTACGGAAAGTGAGGAACTTGTTGCGGCTTCAAGGCTTGATGATGATGTCAACTTTTATCAAACTGCCGATCCTAACGTGGCCAAGCTTTTCCACATAAATCCTGATGTCAAACGTCCGGCTTTGGTCTTGCTGAAGAAGGATGCAGAGAAAGTGACACATCATGGTCGGTTTCTTCACCTATTTCTGCATTTATGGCCTCTGTTTTTTTCTATCGTTTAATTTGTTCTATTTCATGCAGATGGTCTATTCGAAAAGGAATCAATTAAGGAGTTTGTTTTTGCAAACAAACTTCCCCTGGTGACAACTTTTTCAAGAGAAACCGGAACTTTGATCTTTGAAAGCCCAATAAAAAAACAGGTATATACAGTATATGTATAGGTCATAATGTTGGCATAATTCGCTACTTGAAAATTTTTGACAGCTCAACATATCGCAATAAACCGTACTTTCTGTTGTCAGGTTTTGTTATTTGCATCTTCAAAGGGTTTAACTAAGGTTGCCCAAACATTTGAGGATGCTGCAAGGTTATTCAAGGGAAAGGTATTTTGAATTTAGCAATTATGTATATATCAAAGTGTTTAAGCTCGAGAGATTCAACAGTTTCAAGTTATTTTATTTTTGGGCAGCTTATCTTTGTATTTGTTGATCTGGACAATGAAGATGTCGGAAAGCCTGTTGCAGATTATTTTGGCATCACAGGAGAAGCTCCAAAGGTAACGCCTGTTCGAACTTTTAATTCCGCTATGTATTATCCTTTTCATGAATTTGGATTGCCTGTTATATAATTTTTTTTTAATAAAAGCATTTGCCGAATGTCTTAACTAGGTTGTTGGATATACCGGAAACGATGATGGTAAGAAGTTTGTATTTGACCAAGATATGACTCTTGAAAACCTTAAGGTTTTCGGGGAGGACTTTTTGAACGACAAGCTTAAGCCTTTGTACAAGTCAGATCCCATTCCCGAGCAGGTAATTTGTTTGGGCCCTTTTTAATTTTTGTATATTTTTTTTTCTTATAAGAGTTTATTTTTTATCGGTCGATTGTTTATGATGCAGAATGATGGTGATGTTAAAATAGTAGTTGGGAATAACTTTGATGAGATTGTCTTGGATGAATCAAAAGATGTTCTTCTAGAGGTACTTCTAAAATTGAATAAAAGTAATGTTTTGCAACAATCGATTGTGTTGGGTGTTTTAAGAACTAATTAATGGTTACTTCTATTTGTTTTTTTTTTTTTTTTTTTTTTACAGATTTATGCACCATGGTGTGGGCATTGCCAAGCTCTAGAGCCAACGTACAACAAGCTTGCTAAGCATTTACGTGATGTTGATTCTTTGGTAATAGCAAAGATGGATGGAAATACAAATGAACATCCCCGGGCAAAGGTATAGTGGCATTATAAAGTCTTAGATTGGCCGTTAGTGTTGACACTCGATATTTTTGCTCAAACTTAAATATTTTGGATTTAGTACTCCAAAGTCCAAACATGATCAGTGATTTGTGATTTTGGATCTTGCGTCTTACAGGCTGATGGGTACCCCACGATTCTTTTCTATCCAGCGGGAAACAAAAGCTCAGATCCTGTAAGTGACATTTGCATTGACACTTTGTGTCTTAGCTATTTATTACATACAAACCCTCTTTGATCCGCGGTTTATGATAATGAAAACGTTTAAACTTACAAAGTACAAGTTGAAATAGAAATTCTAGTTAGTATAACATGAGGAAACTGAATATCTCCATAAAGCGATTGCCTAAGCTATGATACATAAGACGATTAGATAACCGCCTCTCTCCCCCATTATATTTGACATGCACTACGTATAGGTCTACTTAAAGTTGGTTCGGTAGAGAACCTCTTGTACGTAGTGCAAGTTATAGTAGGAGATAGAAAGAGAGCCGATTATACAGTTCATATCTGCCTTGTGTAGGTATATGTGTTTATGTGGTTCTCGTGGTCTTCTGCTTAGAATTGGTTATGTATTAAATGGGCTATATATATTTTGATAAGGGGTTTCCAATTATAAATAATAAAATGTGATTAAATTTGTTTGGTATGGCAGATATCTGTAGATGTTGATCGAACGGTAGTAGCGTTCTACAAGTTTCTCAAGAAACACGCCTCGATCCCCTTTAAGCTTCAGAAACCTACTTATACTGATGCTAAAGAGAGCAGCAGCAAAATCGACCAGAAAGATGAATTATGACTATAGTCAATAGCTTATATGTAGACGTCTTACATGGAACGGACGTTGAAGACAGAATACAAAATAATTATTATAGTTTAAAAGTAGGCATTTCTTGAATTAACTTAAGAGCTATGTTATTTATGTTATTGCATGTGTTTAACCGTTCCCTAACGAGGAACCTGTTAGGTGCTTTTTTCTGTTTCTTAAAAGCAAATTTGTTGTTTTTACTGGCATTCAGCTTGTCCTAAAAACCTAGAAATATAAGCTATAACAGGGTCTTAATTTCTTCATGCTACATGAGTCTTTTTATGGGATTCCAGTACTGTTTTGTGGAGGTACATTTAACTTCCCACTCGTGGACTCCCAAGTTCTTCTCGTGTACATGATGCATGCACCTCTTGTCTCTCTGCTCCAAGCACCTCTCGCCTGGGAGCGTCTTGTGTTTTAAAACATGGTAAAATGACACAACTAAAGGTGGTAATGGACAGTAAGATACCAATTCTTGTTGCTCTGAGCTTTAAAAAAACACCGAGGCGGTGCCAGTTTACCAGAGGTGGTAAAATGGGCGGGTTAACATTTTCGGGTGAAAAAAGCCCATTTATTGAACTTCTTAAATGGACAAGTCAAAATAAGCTCGGGTTGAGTAGACATGACAATTTGACTATGAAACTACTTCTTTCCCTTAGAAAGATGAAAACAGATGGCTAAAAATATTATTAGTAAAACATTTTTCATAACAGTAAGTAAATCTTTCACTCGATGTTTTTCTTGTAGTACATTGCTATAATAACATAAACAAAATAATATTACTATAAATGTCCTTGTGCGCCTACGTTTAGCAACATTATAACATTACTTTCTGGTTTTTTATTTCATACAAGCAAATGTACTCCTATTAGTCTATTACTCTTCAACAGGAGGGTCGACCCAGCGTCCATGATCTTTAATTAGTTGGATCAATGCATCGGTTGCATTCTCCATTGCAATTCCACGTTGTACAACCGTCTGAAAACAATATTTAATTAAAGTTACAGTTGATGGAAGGGCATAAATTTTAACCACCACATTAGAAAAGAATTGTATCGTAGAAAATTTCAATTATCTCCCTTAAAGTGGAAAAATGAGTAAAATGGTCAAAATGGATTTGACTTGAGACTAGGTTGGGTTGGGTCGACTCACCAACACCCTTTTGTCCAACTCTTTTAAAATAACTATTATTAGAGAAGTACAATGATGTCTCCTAGAGGTGGGTATCTGGATACTATACTTTATATGTCAAGAGAAGGCTTTAGGAGCCGGGAGTTCTTAGTGGGAGCAGTCTGTATATTTCGGGATAGACGAAAGGTTTGTCCCCATCCCACCCTCCCAGACCCTAACAATGGCTTGCTATGAGTGAGATTTTTACTAGGTATGTTTGTTTGTTTCAACTCTCGACCGGTTTGAACTATTTCACCATTTAGGAAAAACAAAAGGGTTGCGTACCTTCCCAACATAAAGATCAATCTTTCCAGGAGCACCACCGACGTATCCAAAATCTGCATCGGCCATCTCCCCTGGTCCGTTAACTATGCAACCCATAATTGCAATCTGTCATAAAAGCATGGACAAAATATAAGTGACACTTATTTGCTATAGAGATGAAGTTGGTACTCAATATTTTCAGTCAGCATGTAGGAAAGGGTTTGATGACTACCGAAACACCAGGCAAATGTGATGTTTTTTCTCTAATTTCTGCACTTATCACTTGAAGATCAAATAGAGTTCTACCACAAGACGGGCATGAGACATATTCCTGTATTTAAATTTTAAAAAATAAGCAACAAATACATTATATGTGTACATGCGTGTGTGTAACCAGCCAACCAGCAAAAAAATTATCCATACCGTCTTAGTGTTTCGCATCCTGCATCCTTGTAGCAAATTGAAAGATGTATCTCTGAGAAATTCAAAATTTTGATCTGGTGCTTCTAATAGAATACCGTCTCCAAGTCCATCAACTAAAAGTGCACCAGCATTTGCACCCGCGTGAATAACCAAATCATCCCTGCCAGTATACAAAATCGCGATAATTAGCAAATAATAATAAAAAGGTAAGGCAAGGATGTGTGAGTGACTGTTTTAATATAAACATGGGTCAGTAAATTACCTAGGAATTCCTTTTGGGAACTGTATGTGGTGAAGAACTGGGAAATTCAATGAATTTTCTGAGAGATACTCAAATAGCCTGTCAAACAAAGACGACACAATTTTATATATTCTGTAAACAAAAATGGATAATTATTTATTAGTGAAAGTTGATACCTCCGTGCAGTATGCACTCTGCCAGTTTTTTCATCTGAATATGGCAGATCATGAAGAATCATAGTAGCATCAATGCTTTTTAAGACGTTTAGCTCCTCATAGGACTCATCACCACGTACTGACACCACCAAACGTGTGCCTGAAGGAATATCATTTAATATGTCATTTGTAAACAAGAACTGGTTTATACAAGTTGAGTGGTGAAATGAAAAAAATTACCTTCTGGTAAAAGCTTATGAGCTCCAGTTGATAACTCATTTAGATTTACCAAGACAATGGCGTTTGGCAAAGGCTTTGACAATTGTTCTGACAAAGGAGTTATGACTCCCATACTTACATCAATCAACCTCTTAAGAGCTAGCCGCTGATCACGAGTAAAAAAAAGATTAATATTGGAATAATATACTTTTCCCGTAATCGTATTTGACACATTAATAATTTTCTAAAGAAGATATAATAAGATTTGAACAAAAAGTATTTTGGGTCAAACGACGTGGACTCGTATGAAAAGTTTGCTGTTTTGGCTCAAACCCATTCTGACCGATTAGATAACCCATCCAACCATACCATTTCTCCACCTATGCATGAAATAATATATTCTATCTAGAGAAAACTTATAGAAAGGTTTCTTACAGCATCTTTATCGTCTACTGGTGGAAGCTCTCTCAATAAGATAGAATCTACGGTCGCAAGATCCTGAACAAAAAACCATATATTATGAGTTAAAAAACACGTATGTCGGGGAATGTTGATGGAATTTATTAATCAACGTAACCAAGAATAAACTAACCTTAAATGGCATACCAAGCACAAGTTTTGCAGCTAATGATTTGTAAAAGAGCTCAGGAGTCTGGACATTAAAAAAAGATGCAAGAATTAATATAAGGCACGCAAGGTAATATAAAGAGTAAAGAAGTAAGAAGGCCATTAACCTTCAGTTGATCCAGGGAAACAGACATGAGAACAGAGCCATCACGGTGAAGTACACCTCTATAATCAACCTCTTCACCCTGCCACAAAGACAAGTCAAGATTGATATTTAAGAAAGAAAGAAAGAAAAAGGCTATATATAATATTACGACATATCAACAATTTGCACAAGAGTTAGAAAGCAACCTCCTTTTGCACAGGCAAATCACCAGTTCTCCTTTGGAAATCAAAATAACGTCTATGCTTCTCTTCAAATGGAGCCTAGAAAAGGAAGTGTAGTTAGAAAAGTAGTAATATAAGGCTTGAAATACATACTAATTTGGTAAAACTCATACAAAACCTACCACCCCTTGTTGAATTTGGGATGCTTTCATACCAAGATTAGCCAACTTCCTACATGGGTCAATTTCTTCCTCCGGAGGTTCTGTAAGGGAAACCCTAATAGTATCACCAAGACCATCCTGTATACCATACAAATTCAAGCATATCATTATATAAACAATTATCTGATTTTACAAAGTTTTTTTCTTTTTTTGTAAAAAACTAAGTAGCATGAACAATAATATGACCTGAAGAAGTGTCCCAATGCCAATTGCAGATTTCATTCGTCCATCCTCACCCTCACCAGCTTCAGTAACTCCCAAATGCAAAGGATAGTCCCAACCCTGAACATACATTTCAGCTACAAGAAGACGATATGCTTGAACCATGATCACTGGGTTGCTTGCTTTCATTGAAAATACAAAATTATGGAAGTCTAATTTCCTACAAATTCTTGCAAACTCAAATGCAGATTCAACCTGAAAAAACAATTTTGTATGGCATAAGTAATAGTTAAGGGTAAAACAAGAGAAGCTTAATGCATGCTTACCATGCCCCTAGGAGAATCACCATAGTAGCTCATGATACGATCTGAAAGACTCCCGTGGTTTGTTCCAATCCGCATTGCCCTTCCATATTTCTTGCATTTTTCAACCAATGGGACAAAAACCTGGTGTAACAGAGAACACATTTGCAATGAGTTTATTAACTTTTGAAGTTAAAATTTGAAAAAAGATTAATTGGGAGTGTGAACAATAGAAGGTTAATCAAAACCTTCTCAATATGTTCAAGTTCCTTTTGATAATCGTCATCTGTATACTCCAAAGTCTCAAACTGGGCCCGTCGATCAGCTGGAAGGAAAAAAGTTATAAGATTGAACAAATTGAAAAAAGGGTTACGAAAGAAACAAGACGTTAGGTTTGTACCAAAATTTCCAGGGTTGACACGAATTTTATCGAAACATTCAGCAACCCGCAGTGCAACTGGAGGAGCAAAATGAATGTCTGCCACTAGGGGTATGTTATAACTGCAAATGTAAGTGATGCATGAGATAACATGAACTATGGAAAACATAAAGATCCAAAAAGAATAAAAAAGTAGGCCTACTTTTTTTGAACAAGGGTGTTCTTAATTTCAAAACATGCATCTGCCTCTCTTTTCCCTTGCACTGTTATTCTAACAATATCAGCTCCTCTATCAGCTATTTGCATGACCTATCAAACAGATGATTAACCAAATCAGCAGCCATCACATTGGCAAAACGTACCATGATGAGGATGAAACGATTTAATTTTCTATCTATCGAATGATTTGCTGAAAACAGTGGCTTTGTCGATAAGCATCAGATTTTGTTTTAGACGATGAATGTATTCCCATCACATTAACAAAAAAAAAAAAAGAACCTGTTCCACAGTTGCAGCCACATCCTTAGTATCAGTTGTGGTCATTGTTTGAATTCTTATTGGGTGATCACTACCAAGAGCTACATCTCCCACCATTACTGTGCGGGTTTTCCTCCTGATGGTTTTATGTGTGGATTCACAATACTTCTGTACAGGAACTGCCAGAAACAAAGTAATAAGCAATAAAATTTTATTTTTCATTGTCATGCAAGTATAAAATGCATATTTAATGCTATAATGCGAGACTTGTTCTTAGTAAATCAGCATTCATAGGATAAGCAAGCTAGAAAATAGCTTATGAGCCTAGTCAAAGATTGTATCACTTCTCATTCTCAAAAACCAAATGAAATATAAAATATAGTGACAAATAGGTGCTTGCTTTGCATTTAAAGGAAGCTACGGACAAAAAACCAAAATATCAAATTCAAATTATTATGACTGGTGCAGCTTTAAAAGTATTTGTGATATATAACTGCAAGCATAAGAGTGAATGGTAAAGCATGTACCTAACAGAGGACTCCCTTCAGAAGCAGGCTGGAGCTCAATATCTGAAGCAGGGTTCGCATTTTTTACCACAAAAACCTTGGTTCTGTTAAACTTAACCCTCTTCAAATCTGAAACTTTAACAAAATCTGAGGTTTTTGCAAGCCCTAAACCGTTGCCTCTGCCCTTTAAAGTCATAAATGAAGCTGGAACAGCTCCGGTTGCCATTGTTGCAAACAAATATCCACAATCTTCTCTGAATAATAACCGAGATCGAAGTATTAGATATCAAATGCATACTATTACCATCTCCATCACAGTGATGAAGTCAAAGAAAAACAGCTCAGTGCACTACTTCATTTCTACACACCGTAAAAGACACTTGACTTCTACAATCATGAATAATAAACCTAGATCATCAAAGTATTAGATATTAAATGCATACTATTAGTCATCTATTACGACTTCCATCACATTGATGAAGTCAAAGAAATACAGCTCAGTGCACTACTTCATATCTACACATCATAAAAGACACCTGACTTCTACAATCATGAATAATAAACCTAG
This sequence comes from Ambrosia x helenae, assembly GCA_030844895.1. Taxonomy (NCBI): domain Eukaryota; kingdom Viridiplantae; phylum Streptophyta; class Magnoliopsida; order Asterales; family Asteraceae; genus Ambrosia; species Ambrosia x helenae. The sequence continues at coordinate 44,995 of JAUTDX010002453.1, read as the reverse complement.
ATCATCAAAGTATTAGATATTAACTGCATACTATTAGTCGTCTATTGCTACCTCCATCACATTGATGTAGACAAAGACATACAGCTCAAAAAAGAAACTTGACTTCTAATATCATACAAATCAGATTAAACTTATTAATTGACTTGATTCTTAAATTTTTTATGAGGGAAAATAGGATATCTGCATATGGAATTGTAACAATACTATGACGTACAAAATCCATACCAATTTTGATGTTCAAAACTGACAAAACATTAAACAGAAGGCACATCATATCTCTAATACAGCCAACAAAAGGGCAACTTACTTGCAACAAAATCTCCACAAACTCAAACAGAGAAACCTAACTGATAATCACGTCCATAATACAAAAATTCAGATTTCAACTTCGTACAACTCACTAAAATTCTACAAATTTCAGCATTCTCAGAGATAATTGATAAAATTCCACACAAAATCAAAAACACCTAACTCATCGTCAATCATTAAATTTAACCAGACCTAACTACCTAACGAATCATTCAAGCCAGCGAGCCACAACACTGCTCACTACATAAATCCTAAATACTTCATAATATTAACAAGTTAAGATCAAAATAAAAAAACAAATTACAGCTTACAAAGTCAATAACACCTCATAGGATTAACCAATTTTGGCATACTGAAAACCGTAATTCACCGTCAATCATTAATTTCTCAGCAGACCTAACTACCTAACGAATAATTCAAGCCGGAACACTGTTCACTACACAAACCCCTAAACTCTTCACACTAAAACAAGTTGAAGCACTGAATCAACAACAAATTACATCGAGATAATTATCAGAGTCGTAATCCTTACTACCTAACGAATCATTCAATCCAGAACACCACTCATTACATAAATCGCTAAATTCTTCACTAAACTAACAAAATTAAGAACCGAATCAAAAACAAACTCCATCGAGATAACTATTAGACACTTAATTCATCGTTAATCGTTAAATTCTTCACTAAATTAACAAGAGGTTAATCAAAAACAAATTACATCCAGATTATCATCATTAGACACATAATTGATCGTTAATCGTGAAATTCTTCACTAAACTAACAAAATTAAGAACCGAATCAATAACAAACTCCATCGAGATAACTATTAGACACGTAGTAATTCATCGTTAACCGTTAATCGTGAAACTGTTCACTAAATTAACAAGTTTAAAAACTGAATTAAAAACAAATTACATCGAGATGATTAACAGTTAATACGTACCTTCTGCTTGAGTATTGATGATACAGAAACAGAAACAGAAGCAGAAGCACCTGATTGACTTAGGTGAAGAAAGAAACAAAAGAGAGAGCGTTTATAACAACAACAATAAACAAATGCAATAGGCTGCTTAAGTAGAAATAGGTGAGGGGTTAAGATTAGATGAAACAAGTCAATTGAGGACTGCAACTCCGTTACCCATATTTGACGATTATATATTGTGGCATCTAATAATATTTCTTTTTTTATTCATTCGTCGCCATACATTTTTCTTTTTTGTTTTTTTTTTAAATAGAGACTGAGACACTCACTCGAGAATATAAACTGGTAACCACGGAATCATAATTGGGAAAACGCCCTAGCTTAACCCGAAACAAAATTTTTCTCTTAAGATACTTCAATGTATGATTTCTCGTTTTGAATGTTAGAGGACTACCACTCAACCAAAAGGCTAGACGGTATTTGTTGACGTACGTAATTTAAGGACTAAAGTTGTCGTGTTTTACTTTTTTTTTTTTACCACACTAACTTTTTTTTTGTAATCTCGGAGGATTCTCATCTCCTCCACCATTTTTACCATGTAATTTAACTAAAAATCGTACTTGTTAAAATTATCTCTCATTTAAAAAAAATTGTTTCTCATTTTTATACATTCACAACAATTCGATAAATCATGATTTATGAATGTGATGTGAATTCTCTTATATCTGATGGTGAACGAAATCCACTAATCAAAAAACCTGTAACAAATTACAAGAGGATGGCAGGTAAACGGGCAACAAGTTGCGCCGCAAACCCTCTTGAATTGCAAATCCTACCCTACTAAAAATAAAACCTTGGTTCTTAGAAAGAATGGAGAATTATTGTGTACGGACTTATATCTTAGTTTATTCTAAAAGATCTAAAAGTTTAAACACTACTAATTTGTTATGTCTTGCATTCGGTTTAATACTATATACATTTTCCGAATTTTTAATACCCAAGATAAATGTTTGATATCAATTTTAAGTAAATCACAATATACTACTATGCCTAAAATGTTTTTAACCGTTTTATTCACTCCTCGATTACATGTGATTATCTTATTCTATACATTAAATACAATAAATACAGATGTTATCATAATCTTGTAATTCTCTACTAAAATATTGCTTGTTTAAAAATCAAATGCGACAGACCGGTGTAATACTGTAATTAGCCTAAAGCGAAAGGGGTCAATTGTAGTTTGTCTTGAACCTAACACGTTTGACATGAGGAGGCTTTTGTAAAATAAAACGTGCAAGAGCAGTGTTCAACCTATGATTAATTTTGCTTGAACAATATATATAATCATATAAATTGATGATAGTCAAAAATGGGTCGCCTGAGGATAATAAATAATAAGTATACATGATTTGTAAAGGGTACCACTTTTGCTGTCTATTCGATTTACAATATAAATATTTAATTTTTGCATTAGAGATTTTCAAATATTGCTTCTTACTTCTTAGAGCATTATTCAGAGTAGCTTTCTCATTTCACATTCACTCACAAATCACAATTAATAAAAACCACGTATTATATTAAAAATCATTAAAATTTATCTTTCCTTCACTCATAACCACTTTCAACAAATTTTTAAAAAATAACCTGTTTTCCCCAAAAGATTCCCAAATAACCCCCAATATACCGATAAACAGTATATTCCCCATTTTTTTTTCACTCACAACCACTTCCAACCCCATAAAAAATTATAGGGTTTTATCTCAAAGAATTATATGGGCCCAAATCTACAATAAAGTATAAACGTCCCACACCGAAAGGAAAGCCCAAACCAAATCAGTTCGCGAATCCCAGCGTACCCGGAGACACGGGTACGTGTATGCTAAGCCGATACGCAGACGAGTGGCCACCTCCGCCACAACCTTTACAAGTGCCTTGCAAGTAAAGTCACATAACCACGAGGAAGACAAAAGGCACATCGTACGTTCTTGTACAAGCCAATCATATTGAAGGGATGTGTGGCAGAGATCATGGAGCACGTCCAACCAATTACAGAACTCCAGCAAGGCAAATCCCAACGCCCATTTATGGACATGGGGACTAGATAGTACAGCTGACAACGACGTGAGACCAATCAGGGAGCTCCACCAAATGTCAATTCTGTCACCAAGCATGCGCGCAGGAGACAAAAGTACAGTTTCATCTGCGTGGACCAATGAGACCACATGAGGCCACCTCACCAACGGTCTCCACTAACGACTACCAATAAAGGGGACAAAGGTATAGTTGACAAAGAGAATCAGCCAATCAGGGCGTGTCAAGTCTGCAACCACCAGGCGCATGGCACGTATACAAGCCCTAGGCTACTGCCAATGGCATGCTGCCACGCGTAACGATGGTACACACCCTCTCTCTATGTTTTATATAATATAATATAATCCTTTGTCTTCTACTAATGGTGGGTCGGTGTGGAGATAAGCCCTTAATTAGGCCTCAGCGCAATGAGTAGGTTAAGGGTTAATGTTGGAGGCCCTTGTGGAACCTATTTAAGGAGGACTTTACCTCCTTGAATAGGCCATTCAGAAAACCTTGAAGAACACGCTAAGGCCGACTCCGTTTTGTGTTTGTACGTTGGTTCCAGTTCCGGTTCCTAGTGGTCACCTCCCATCGGTTTTACTTGTGTTATTTCAGGTCACACTCACTCTCACATCTCTCCGGCCGTGGTATTTAGCAAAGGACTAATCTTATACTAACGGTGGTTTAGCTTCTCTTATTGGAAGTTAGACTATTGTTTCTTCAAGTGCCTTTTTTAGAGGGTTTGCGTTTGAGTTGAGAAACAACTTATTGAATGATTGGTTTTTTCAAAAAATCATTAAGTCAGTAAGTTGTTTGGTTTTGGTAGAAATTTTTTCTGTTTTGGTTTTTTGATATGAGTTAAAAATGTGTTTTGGAGAAGTAAAAAATCTTGACCTTTTGTTTTGGCTTTTGTAATACAAATCACATATCTACCTATCCACCCTTTGCATTCATTACAACCCATCCACACTTTTTGGTCATTTTACATAAATAAGTTAACCTAAATACTCTTCAAAAGGCAACTTATTGACTAATTAGTTTTTCCTACCATAAAAGCCAATCCAAATATATTTTTAAAAAAGTCATAAATTCAATAAACACTTTTGAAACATCCATTGTGAATTTTTTTTTTTTTAACGGAGAAGAAAACTTATATTTCACCAACAAACTAGCAAGAAGCTAGAGGTACACCAAAACAAATGAAAATCACGAAACAGACATTACCAAATCCTAAACACCTAAGCAAAATGCCATAGACCCCCCAAAACTATGCTAACCGATCAATTATCTCGACCGGAAGCATCACCTTAAACCTTGACAGTTTAACACATTTTCTCACCCGACGGCTTCTCCCTTGGATCTTGCCATTCTCTTTTTCAGCCACGTCAATTGTCTCATCCCAAGGAACACCAGGGTTGGACATGTTATAAATTTCACTAGCCAAGCCAAGTGACAAATCCAAAGGATCAATTTTAGGTCGAACCATCTTTCGAGACTTATTAATTGAAAAAAAGGTAACATCAGAATTAAAGTAGCGCTTTTTTATTAATAGAAAAAAATGTAAATTACAATTTGAATTTACACTCAAAAAAAAAAAATTGTGTGGAAAAGTTAATGGAATTCAAAAGAAGACAATCAAATGAAAATTTATGTGTGTGGAGTGGGTAGTTGGGTTCGGTCAAATGGCAAAATCATTGAAGTTAAAAATAGAGAGGTCAAAGATTCAAACATCGGTAAAACTATATTTCAAAAGAAAAAAAAAATTGAAGTATCCAAATTAGACTTCTTTGTTGAATGGGTCCAAATTGGATATATGTTATTGATTTAATTGTATAGTGATGGTTAAATGCTCAAGATCGGTCTATTTGATATGTGTTTAAACATATAGGCTCTTGCTTGCCCATTGATGTTTTTAAGAGAGGCCAAATAGTGAAGGAAAGGCGTGTCAAAAGTACACATCATTAGTCAAGAGTTAAGGCTACCACTTGATGAGTTCAAGGTATACAAAACCAATGAACCTCAATCATACATGGACGAAAAGGTGGCAGGTTCAAGTAGAGATGAGCAATTCGCTACCTATTTTTTATGTTTTCGAGGATCGGTACAGATCTCATCCCTAGGTTCAAGGATCGCCTAGGAGCATCTACAGAATGTCACTACACCACCATAGTTCGCCAAGTGACCCGAGACAACATCTTCCACTCCAAAGTTGACTAAAGGCTTACCTACCTTCTTCGACACATATTACTCTTTGACGAATGACGAGAAATAGCAACCAGACATCGCTTGTCCAAACACTGCCGTAACAATCACACATTGTGACAAACAATGTTGCAAAAAATCGACCTAGGCGGTGAAGAAAATCGGAATTAGGCCCTAGTCGGAGATCTAGGCGTTTTGGGCATTAGGCGGGACTAGGCGGCCATTAGGCGGGCCTAGGCGGTCCTAGGCGGGCCTAGGCGGTGATTTTTTTTATTTTTTTAATTTTTTTTAATTTTTTTATTAAATTTCTAAGTATTTCTAAGTATTTTTTAGTATTATGTGTATATATCTTAACATATTTTCAAAAAACACCTAAATTTGTGTGTATATATATAAAATACGTATAAAATACCAAAACGCCTAATTCCGCCTAATTTTCGCCTAGTCCCGCCTAGTCCCGACTAGTCCCTAGGCTGGACCTCACCGCCCGCCTAGCGCCTAGCGCCTTTTGCAACCTTGGTGACAAATTGTTTACTACTTGGCTGTATTTTTTGTTCGAATACGGTCTGGGATGAAGTTGAATATAAGGGTGTTATAAATGTTGATGTTTAAAAACACGAGTACATGACTACACAATATTCTTCTTTAACTAGACCGTCTTATCTCTAGACCAATCGCGAGTACAAAACAAACGTATTTTACTAGTATTTTATGAAGAAACATTACCGAATCTTGATTCCACCGTCCACCAAGTTCAATAACATTTCTTGCGACATCAACTCACACACAACAGAATGAGTGCAACCAGTATGACAAGAGATTCACATAGACCTGGTTCTAACATGTCTGATTCACTTGTTTATCGAAGATAAAACAGCCCATCCTTTGCATTCTGCTAAATCATCTGAAGAAATTAGTGTCCAAATCCCTTGTTCATGGGATCGATCGAACTCATATTCACTGAAACCAAACCTACAACTTCTACATATCTAAGAAAAATCCCAAGAGAAGTGTTAATTTCTGAATAATACCAGGAAATTTGAGCCCAATTGCAAGTTTCAAAGATTCATTATGAGATGTATCTATCTTGTTGCTCTTGTAAAAGTTTGGCAGATGACTTTGCATTCAGATAAAGACTGCTCACTTCCTCCAGGTCCGCCTGTATAAACATAATTGCACAAAATGAACACGCGTTTATGATATAATACACAAATATACCAGAATCAGTACCTTGCAAATACCCTCATGGCCGTTCATTTTGGCCACAACACTGCCAGGCGATAGTAATTGTACTGCATGCCTGCGGGAATCAAGATTTCGTTTGGTAAAGTTTTGCAATTTCGTGGATGTAAAGAAAAACAAGATACCATATCATAATATTACACATTTAGCGAATTAGCGAATTTGAAAATTTGCTAATAAATAGTGAAGTTTTTTTTTTTAATAAATTAACCATTCTATAACATGAGAGAAAGTCAAACCTCAAGGATGCTTGTTGACCGATCTCACCAAGGTAAGCCAAGCTTTCGTCATCTATAGATATTTCCTCCACCTGTGCCCTGATTGCCAATATCTGACAAGGACATAAAACAACATATTTATCATTCTTTATTAGAAATGGTGCGATAAAACTTAAGTGAATAATGTTGTAATACCAATTGGTTTGGAAATTGGAATAAGTCTTTATACCTGAATCATTTCAGCAGGACCGTATGTTTCTGTTCGTATAATCACTAGCCTGTCTAAAAGATCCACAGGTATGCCATGAGGACTTGACATGTCGGTGCCTCTGCAAATCAATTTTTATGTCAGTAAAGATACAAAAATATCAAATCTTCTTATTGTTGAAACATAAAATTCGTCAAAGAGTGTTCAGTACTAAAAAATTGCATTCAGTCTGTTTCATGATAATTTCAATGTTTGACCGGACATAAAGTTTAACGGGTGTGTTTTGACTATTTCTCTACAGGTCAAATACCATAAATAATTAATACCCATCGCTGAAAAATGTTAAAGGTTCCTAAAGTGTAGAAAAACGTTACCTCACGGTACATATCCCTCTATTGGTGGCAAAGATTACAATTGGAGATAATGAGTTTTCTAAAGCACGGTTCAAGTACGAAAAACACTCCATATCCAACATATGTACCTGCAAAACAAGTTAGATTAGTAACATAATTATACCCGTGATAAAGAAAAGATATAAAAAGGAGTACCTCATCAATAAATAAGACACCGGGGACAAGCTCTGCCACCCCTTCATCAATATAACGATTAACAACCTGCAATTAGCACTAATTTATCATGAGTTTCAAAACGCCCCACTTACGGTGTGCACATATAATGTATATATGTGTGGCCCTCGGGGGCAAAAGTAAAGTTGCACTAGTTTTAACGTTATTTTACTAATTTCGTGAAAATAACGTTGAAAACGACGGACGGTTAATCATGCATCATATGGTAGCGTTGATAGCCAAAGACAAAGGGGTACATGCACTAATCGGGTTTGTCCCGATTGCTAAGTGTTCTATGCTTTATGTCCAAGGTTTGATACCAAACCACATCGAGCCGGGGATCTCACTGGAAGCAGCCTCTCTATTCTTAGGGGTAGAGGTAAGGCTGTCTACATCTTACCCTCCTTAGACCTACCTTAGCTTTGCTATAGGTGGGATTAACTGAGTATGATGATGATGATTATCATGAGTTTCAAACAAAAAAATTAAGAAGTCGAGTTCAAAAACAAGTATGAATATTAATTGCCTTATTGATTTCTTGTCTCAATTTGTCAGTAATTTCAGTTTTTCTAGCTTCATCATTTGACCCATTAGAGATGGTATATCTTGTCCTCCTTGAGGCCGTGCATTTGCAGCATCAAGATCATGAAGTGTAACATCCTGACACGAAATCACCCGTAAATAAAAAAAGACATACATAATCATCAACAGAATTATAGAAAAACACTTATAAAAGGTTCTGAAAACAAACCTGAACTATCTCCTTCTTCTTGTGAACCTCTCCTTTAGGAAGTGGAACGTATTCTTCAGCTTCAAGATCAAACTCTGTTGCAAATGCATCACTCCTACCTACTCTTTTAACGGCACCACTATTTGCTTCTATGTATATAACATCACCAACAGCTACCTGCTGAGACAATTAATAGCATTAACGAAGTTTATGGTTAAGTAAATATACATAAGAAATTAAGAACATTAGGTTTATATTAATGATATCCAACATAAGTAAAAGAAAGCATACCTTCTCCTTAATCAAAGCATCATATATAGTTGGATCCAGCTTCAACTGCTTTGTTCCTTTAACGGTTTTTAAATCCGATAATAACATGACTTATGGCTTTACCATATCCACCCGTCACACTTTCAGTTTCCTCTGGAGATAGTTCAGTCACCTAAAACCATTTGTTCCAATATTATTAAATTACATCTACGAATAAACCAGATTAAGTGGAAAAACAAAGGTTGAATATTTATTCTTACTTCGCCTTCATAAACCTCCTTATTTTCCTTGATACGTAAGCCAATGGCCCTCCGGAAATTCTCCATCAAAACCTCGGTTTTCTTTACTTCCGATGAGTAGACTTCTGATCCAACCATTGGACAAAATGGGACCTGCAGATATTTATACATATAGATTTTGTTTTATGCCAAAACGATACGATAAACATCCCATGATGTTACAATTTAGGTTCATTAACCAATGTTCTTTGAGTGCCAAATCAAGAATATGTTTATCCCTGACAAATATGTAGATTCATGTTGTATAATGCATACCTTAGTACCAAGTTCTTGGGAGATACCAAGGGCAAGGGCAGTTTTACCAGTACCAGGAGGTCCAGCAAATAGAAGTGCCCTTCCAGCCATTTTTTTCTGGCGGATCATATCGACTACAAGCCCGCCAGCTTCCCTTGCTGCCACCTGTCCCACAAATCCAGCAGCTAACGGTATCGCTTTTCCAGTAGCCTACACAAAATCATGGGAACCCATATCATAATATGTACAACATGAAGTACAGACCGACTCTACTGGAACATAGGGGTGTAAATGATGCACAACGGCTCGAGAGCTACTCGGGATCGGATCGGTAAAAAGCTCGAACGAGCCCGAGCTATGACTCGTTTTGTTATCGAGCCCAAGCTCGAGCTTTTCATACAAAGACTGTTTAGGCTTGCGAGCCTAAACGAGCCCATACAAAATTTATATTATTATTATTATTATTATTATTATTTTATATATAGTATACCTACTATTTAACACAGACGAGTCGAGCTCGAGCCGAGCTTTTAGATCCTTTTGAATTGTTCTATAATTATTTTGAGCCGAGCTCGAGCCCTTGGGTTTTACATTCAAGCCGAGTTCGAGCTCAAAGTATTAGGCTCGAACAAAGCCGAGCTCGAGCTCAAGCTTCATAAAACCATGACGGGCCGAGCTCGAGCCCAATCAGGCTTGGGCCCGGCCCGGCTCGGCTCGTTTACAACCCAGTGGAACACCACCGACCCACTATCCAGATTCCAGACACCACCAGCGTGGCATACCGGTCCGTATGATGTCATATGTGTTGTATGACAGGCGAAATATTGTCATATGATATGACCTCATATGGGTCGTGTGTGTGCGAGCCCTTATGACATGGTGTTTGCCAAATTTATACGGCTCGTATGGAGTGTTTAACTAACTCAGATATGACTAATGTTTATATTCCCCGTATGACCATTTTCGCGCTACCATACGATGTCACCTGTTGTCTACATAGCATCATTGGTGTATCTATACCATATGAGGTCACCTCTATTGCAACCCCATTGACACACTACCAGACACCCGTAACGTTTCATACGCTTTGTTGTCAAAGCTTACCCAAGTGCTTTGGTTTTAAAATGCGCACATCACATGATGCAATGATGAGATCGCATCGCGCGATGCGATTCTATGATGTCGCATCACATAGTTTTGTTTGAACAAATCTGACAATCGATTGAGCAATGGGTTTGAGTATTTGAACAAATCAGACCTCCAACTGAACAAATCCGACTACAGATGATGGGAATATCTTATATTTTAGTGTTTAAAAAATAGCAAGTTAAAATATCATCTATAATCAGTTAATTAGTATTTTTTTTTTAATAACGAACGTCTCTATACATTATGTGCACGCTTTGCACATTGCGCATCACGCATCGGATTTTGGGATCAAATTGCATTGGATCGTCATGCGCTTTTTAAACCTGTCAGAAATACATGATATCAAAACTTAAACCAAATATTATTGAATGAAATAAAGACGAATACAGAATCCAAACAACTAACTATTACAACTTGACAGATTATCAAACTAAACTCTCTAACCTCTCAGATCAACAACGATCATACAATAGACACTCGACTAGCTAACCAGAATACAAGATGTAAACTATAACAATGTATTATCTAAAACCCTAATCGACTAAAGTACAGGAGAGTAGAGATTATTTGAGAGAGATGATACTGATGACTTATGATCAAGAGAGAGAGAGAGTTGAGAGCTTATATAATAAGCCCTAGAACCTTCTGATTGTGCTTCTCAGGAACGATCAGGATTAACTCGTGATATTATTATGAACGACCAAGATTAAATGTTTAAACTTCACACGGATTGGGCTTATATAGACAAACCAATCCTCACAACTTGTATCAGCAGCCCAGCACATCCTTAAGCCCAAATGCTCCTTAGTCCATAAGCTCCTGAGCCCACCATAGATTCTACAAGGCCATCTGCTACTTATCTCTTTAGTCCAATACCTACAAAATCTCTCATGCAATATGTTCAAATATTATGTACAATATATTAGATATTAGATTGACATATTATGATATATCATTTTAACACCCCCCCCCCTCAATCTAATAACCAAATGGGTCAAACATATTGAGTTTTTTTACACAACTCATAATGTTGCCCAGGACCAAGACCATTGGTCATTATGTCAGCAACCTGTTGATCAGACCTAATATTAAGTGTTTTAACAATTCCTTTTGAAATTAGATCCCTTAAAAAGAAAAGATCAATACCAAAATGTTTTGTTTTGTCGAAAAAAACTGGATTAGCAGCTATAGATAAGGCTGACTGACTATCACAGAATAAAGGAACTGGTAACTGTATGTTAATATCAAATTCTTGTAACAAATTCAGAACCCACATTATTTCACATGCAGTTGCACAAAGAGCCCTATATTCTGCCTCAGCAGATGATCTAGACACAGTAGGTTGCTTTTTACTTTTCCACGAAATCAAACAAGTTCCTAAAAATACACAGAAACCTGTTACAGATTTCCTGGAATCAACACACTTAGCCCAGTCTGAGTCTGAGTAAGCTGTTAATTCAAAACTAGACCCTCTAGAAAACATTATTCCTTTTCCAGGATCTTTCTTTAAATACCTCAACAATCTCATTGCAAGCTTTAAATGACCATGTAATGGCCTATGCATATACTAACTCAACAAATGCATAAAATAAGAAATGTCTGGCCTAGTATGAGACAAGTAAATCAGTTTGCCAATTAATTGTTGGTACCCAGTTATATTTTCCAAAACATCCATTTTATTTGCACATAAAAGCAGTAACAACATGATTAGGTTCCATAGGATTACTAACTGGTTTGCATGCAAGCATGCCATACTCAGCCAAAAGATCTAAACAATATTTCCTTTGTGACATACAAATACCTTGATCACAAGTTATAACCTCTATGCCCAGAAAATACTTTAACTCACCAAGATCTTTTATTAAAAACCTTTCTTTTAACCATGTTTTGACCTTATTAATTTCATCAACAGAATTACCAGTTAACACTATGTCATCAACATAGACAAGCAACACAACAATGATCTTATCAACACTTTTAATAAACAAGGAATAATCACACTTGCTCTGTTTAAAACCTAAATCAACCAGGACTCCTACTAACTTTTCATTCCACATCCTAGGAGCCTGCTTTAGGCCATATAAGGATTTTTTCAACCTACAAACTTTATGTTCATTCTCAGAGAAATACCCTTCAGGAAGTGCCATATACACTTCCTCATGAAGATCACCATAAAGAAATGCATTGTTTATGTCCAACTGAAACTGTTTCCAGTTATTCTGAACAGCCAGAGACATAACACATTTTACAGTGACAAATTTAACCACAGGAGAGAATGTTTCATCAAAATCTATCCCCTCCTTTTGACTATACCCTTTAGCTACTAGCCTAGCCTTAAACCTTTCAATTTCCCCTGATGCTTTATACTTAATCTTATATATCCATCTACATCCTACAACACTTCTACCTTTAGGCAAATCAACCACATCCCATGTGTGATTTCTATTTAGAGCCTCAATTTCCTCATTCATAGCTGTTACCCAATTTGGGTCCTTAACAACTTCTTTGAAATGTTTAGGCTCTAAACTTTTGTTTAAGGTAGTTGCAAAAACTCTATTGTTGTAGGAACAGATTGGCATAATTAACTACCTTCTCTACCCCATACTTAACCTTCCCTTCAATGACAAAGTCATCTAACTTTCTAGGGAAGGTAGAACTCCTACTTGACTTCCTAGTAGTGGTTTGAGTTAATTGATCATTGCCATCACCCTCAGAGGTTGTTTGACTGTCATGGTCATACCTCACATGCTCAGCCCTATCTTTTTTTCTAAAATCTGTTGTGAAGAACAAGAGGGTTGTTCTTTTTCACAATCCAGATTCTGAAAAGATTGCTGAGACCCATGTGTATTTGACTCAGTCTTACCTAACTCCCTTCCGTCATCATTGGGTAGCTGGAAATGGTTGGATGTTTCATTATCATATAGATCAAAAAAGTTTAATGAGTTAATTTCTGAAATAGTGTTTTCATTGTTGTTTTCAAAAACCAATTTTTCTTTGAATGGAAATATTTCTTCAAAAAAGTTAACATCCCTTGAAAAAAACACAGTTTTAGTTTCTAAACTATATAGTTTATAACCCTTTTTCTCAGAATTATATCCTATGAAAACACTTTTTTCAGACTTACTTTTAAGTTTGTCTGACTCATTTAAAACAGTAGCAAAACACAAACATCCAAACATTTTCATATGACTCAGGAAGGGCTCAAAACCATATACAAGTTCATAGGGCGTTCTACCATCAAGCACAGAGGAGGGAGTCCTATTAATTAAGTATGAAGCAGTCAGAACACAATCAACCCAAAACTTAACAGGTAAATTGCTTTGGAATAACAAAGCTCTAGTAACATTCAAGAGATGTCTGTGTTTCCTTTCAACCACCCCATTTTGTTGGGGTGTATAAGCACAAGTAGTTTGGTGTAAAATCCCTTTTTCTTTACAGAAGTTAGACATTTGGTTATTTACAAATTCCAAACCATTATCACTTCTTAAACATTTTACAAGTTTACCAAATTGTGTTTTTAAAATATTAACAAATTCTTGTATATTTTCAAACACTTCAGACTTGTGCTTCATAGGACTCACCCAGACAGCCCTAGAGTAGTCATCTACAATGGTCAAGAAATATCTATACCCTTCTCTACTTTGAACCCTATATGGACCCCATACATCCAAGTGAATTAACTCTCCTAAGGAGGTTGTTTTGTGTTCACTTAATGAAATGGGTCTCTATGTTGCTTAGCCTTGAGACAAACCTCACAAGGACTATCATTAGCCACAAACTTAACTCCTAAAATAGGTTCAAGTTTCTTTATAACAACATCAGAAGGGTGACCTAACCTAGCATGCCACAGGTCAGACACTTTACTACTATAAACACTCACCTGATTACTCATATAAGTACCACCACAAAAGTATAATCCTTCCAGTTGACTACCAGTCACCAGGGTTTTCCTGGTGGATAAGTCATGAATGTAACAACTACTTTCATCAAATCCCACAAACAACTTATTATCTTTTGCTAATTTATGTACAGAAATCAGATTTACACAGTATTCAGGAACTACAAACACATCATACAAGACAACACCATTTGCCAGTTTTAGATTTCCTATCTTAGTTACCAAGGCTTTAGTACCATTAGGGTGTTTGACTTGTATATTTAAATCAGTTACATTTATTAAGTCTGTAAGATTATGATCACTTGTAACCATGTGTTGATTAGCCCCTGAATCCACTATCCATCCCAACTTAAAACCTATTTCCCCCAATATTAAAACAAAAGATTGGTTTTATATATGAGTTTGAACAGAAAGCACTTAACAAATTACCTGTTACATTACAACTTTGGGGTGCATCACTAGACTTTTCTTCTATTAAGCTAAGCAATTTAGACAACTGATCAGGAGTTAAAGAAGATACAGAAGCATCAGTTGATTCATTAATGCCACAACTACTATTGTTTGAGAGAACCTTTTTTGGTTGTCCCCCCCTTGGTCTCATCCAAGAGGGGTAACCTATGATTTCAAAGCATTTATCAATAGTGTGACCTGTTTTGTTACAGTGTGTACATTTAAGACCTTGGTTAGAACATTTATTAGACCTTTTATTTGTTTCAAAAACAGGACCAGCTTTAGCCATTAGGCCCATTGTTTGTCCCTTTTTTGATCCAATGCTAGAGTTTCTGTGGGATTCCTCCCTAGAAACTATAGCAAAGGCCTCTTTGACTGTAGGTAATTGTTCTCTCAACAACAAAGTAGTTCTAACATTAAGGTAAACATTATCTAAACCCATTAAGAATTGCATTAATTTTATCATATGATTAAAACTATTGAATTCTTTGGCAGCATTGCACACACAAGCAGGTAATTGCACTATTTGATCTAACTGTTTCCACATTATATTCAACTTGTGATAATAATCAGAAACAGGCATACCAGATTGAGTAAATGAATTAATCTTTTGATACAGATCAAAGACAACTGAACCATCTACTTTATCATAGGTTTCTTTAAGTTCAAACCAAACATCAGAAGCTAATTTTGAAAAAACATGCCCCATATATAGTTCCTCACTTATGGAATTTAAAATCCAAGTCATAACAATTGAATTACATCTATCCCATTGCCTAGCAAGAACAGGATCAGTTTGTGATTTAATGCATGTTTTATCAATAAATCCCCATTTATTTTTAACTTGCAAAGCCAGTGTCATAGCATTAGCCCATATAGTGTAATTCTCAGACCCTTTAAGTTTAACAGACACTATAGTAAGGTTACTAGAATCAGATGCATGTAAGTATAATGGATCACTAGCATCCAACTTGCTAACAAGTGTTTCAGGATTACCCTGTGGTCCACCTCCAGGGTTAGCACCAGCACCACCCCCAAGATCAAGGGCAACATCCTGGTTAACCCTGAGGGCAGCATTAGGGTCAATATTATCCCCCATAGCTATTTAACCAATACAAGTAATCACAAACACAAGAAGCACCACAGAACCAATACAAGTAATCACAAATACAAGAAGCACCACAGAATCACACAAAGTAAACACAAGCAATCAAGAATAAAAAACAAATATCAAGAGACTTATGACACACACACAACTCACACTGGCGAAGCCAAGCCAGGGACCAGATCAGTGGTTCGTCACTCAAGGTGCCACCGCAGGCCTTAACTTGGGAGCCTCCTAGACCTTGGTAAAAGACCAGACACAACCCAAACACAACACAAACCACAAAGACTGTAAACAAGAAAGATCTCACCAATCTGACCCAAGTTAGGGTTTCGCCTAATAGGTTACCCTTTGATTGGGGGTAACAGCAACCGAAATCTCCTCACTAGGGTTTTTACGACCCATAGTACATCGCCTTCAACAATAATCAGCTCACAGTAACCCTTGAGATTAGGGTTTCCTTCTTCACACCTTACTACTGGATGACATAACTTGATACAACCAAGATCGCCTTCAGAGTGCCCCAACTACAGCGGAATACGAATGATCACCAGAAACCCTAAAATAGGATCTCGAATCAAGAACCGAAAGACTAGGACTCCAAAACCACCACAGATCTTTCAAAATCACCCAGAACACGAAGAAGAGCCTATCACTCTCAAGAAGACTGACTCACTAAACCTGAAGCTCTGATACCATGTCAGAAATACATGATATCAAAACTTAAACCAAATATTATAGAATGAAATAAAGACGAATACAGAATCCAAACAACTAACTATTACAACTTGACAGATTATCAAACTAAACTCTCTAACCTCTCAGATCAACAACGATCATACAATAGACACTCGACTAGCTAACCAGAATGCAAGATGTAAACTATAACAATGTATTATCTGAAACCCTAATCGACTAAAGTACAGGAGAGTAGAGATTATTTGAGAGAGATGATACTGATGACTTATGATCAAGAGAGAGAGAGTTGAGAGCTTATATAATAAGCCCTAGAACCTTCTGATTGTGCTTCTCAGGAACGATCAGGATTAACTCGTGATATTATTATGAACGACCAAGATTAAATGTTTAAACTTCACACGGATTGGGCTTATATAGACAAACCAATCCTCACAACTTGTATCAGCAGCCCAGCACATCCTTAAGCCCAAATGCTCCTTAGTCCATAAGCTCCTGAGCCCACCATAGATTCTACAAGCCCATCTGCTACTTATCTCTTTAGTCCAATACCTACAAAATCTCTCATGCAATATGTTCAAATATTATGTACAATATATTAGATATTAGATTGACATATTATGATATATTATGATATATCATTTTAACAAAACCAAGAAGGCGCACGCCTAAGCCCACTTTTCAGGTCCAGTGCAGCCTTCTCTCTTCTCTTCAAAAGTCCCACTTTCAGGCCCTTAGGTGCATTTTTCAGGCCAAGCTCCGACAAAAATCCGGCCAAAAAGCGTCTTAAACAGGTTTGAACAGGTCTAAAACAATCATACCAACCCCGAAGGCCTAAACACACCTGGAACCAACCTAAACTAACCCTAAAGAAGCCTAAACCATGTTTAAAACCCTAAAACTTGTATTTTCATACTACACGTCTCGCCTAAAAAAGCCTTCTTTTTAAGCGCCTTGCACTGAGGGCCAAGTCTCACCCTTTGCGCTTTCAACAACTATGGTCATACGAGTCGTATGATGTCATACGGGCCGTATGACTATCGAAAAACGGTGTACAATGTGTTAGACTGACACATAATTATGGTTGATGATGTGTTTGTCAATAACAACTACCAGCATTGTAAGCTTACAACAAGAAACTGGTTAATCCCTAAAGCTAAAAATAATAATATGAAGCAAAATAAAGCATAAACAACAAAGAACTTCCAAATTAAGCGAATAATAAAAGTAGAGAGAGAGAGAGAGAGAAGAAAACCTCAAGACCAAGGCCTTTGATGTGAGTGTGAGTAGCAATTCTCTGTTTTTTAGTAGTCGATTGAACCTCTTCTATCTTCATCTTCTTCCTATTGTATTCTTCTTGTTTGATGTGTGTGTATGTTTGCTGTAAATGCTCGTGTCTGTTCTATGGGGAAGTAGAAAATTGAAGGCGACCCGACCAGACCCGGTGTTGAGTTCGGGTTGAATACCGGGTCACGATTAAAGTATTACTTATTACGTGACCTTATGGCCATCGTAAATATTTGGCTAGAAAGCTACATCTGCGTAGGATCGAATTCTTCCTCACACGAGTTTCTCTTTTCAAACCCAATGATTATTTTTTCGGTGAAAGTCGGAATCGAACTTGAGACCCCGGACAGAAACTCCACAATGTGAGTAAATCTTCCCCCTCTGTTACAACCACTGGGCTACAACATCATCATTTTTGGGTTTGATTGGTGTACCTACAGGTTTGATTGGTGCCCACTTTTGTTTTGTGCATATCTACCAATGACATATCTAAGCCCACAAATAAGCCTACCTGGGCCGAAGGCCATCTGTAATTGACAAATGGTCTAAGTCTAATGAAGAATGAGGACATCTCATCATCAAGTATAAGTAGTTAAGTACAATGAACAAAGTTATTCTTACACTAGTGAAAAAACTATAAATGACAATTGTTCTTAAATCAAGTGGTGCGTATATTGACAACATAAGCAATACGTAATTATTGAAGACATAAGCAATACGTAATTACTGAATAAAAGAATAAATGATACCAACTTTTCATTGTTTGCTTGTTAATAAAAATATCATCGAATACTTCTCACTAACCTTTTTTTAATGATAAACTTCATTAACGCACCAACACAACCAAGAGCAAACTTTGTCTTCAGGGGAGACAAATCTGCCAAAACCAATATCCGTTACATCAAATCAAAATCACACCATCTCTTCCAATCTATATCCTTCCTCTTATGCTATTTTTGTACCATAGAAATCCTATCGACTTTACATCCGCAAATAGCTCCTTCACATTAGTCTTCTTGTTGGATAAAATCCACTCGTTACGCGCTTTCCATATCCTCCAACAAGATAAAATTACAAGACCATGCACAACCTCTCTCTTTAAACCTAATAGACCCGTCTAAGCATGAATTTCCATGAGCCTTTAACTGTAAAATGCATAAATTAGAGGAACAGAGCACAACCTTGAAAGAAGATATCATATACTTGTTGCTGTCCCGCAAGCACAAAACAAATGATCAGTCGATTCTTCCGTATCACCACAATAAATACATTCCAAATCCTTCAAAACTATGTTCTTCCTCATAAGAGCGGTGACCTGCTTTTGACTGCACACTAAAAAGACATGACCTGCTCTCCTGCCATTTCCACCCGTTGGACGTATTTTCCAGCTTCACCGAAGACAGTAGGAACCCTCAGTTTAACAATTCTGAACTTTGATAGCTGACCGTGGATACCTTTTCCATTTCCACGCAAAACTTCCAGGCTCCAATCCCCAAGACACCTGTCTGTGACAGAACAGTCTTTCTCAGCCTCAAGCCAAAAGAACTCAGGAAAACTGACTTTTAGCGGCACATTTCAACCCATTTGTCCTGCCAGAACTTAATCGATTTACCATCTCCTGAAACCCCACAGATTTTGGAACCAATTTTTTGGTCATCAGTTTTCCATGTCCTTTCAAATCTCACTAAATTATTCCATGTACCTGTAACCTGAGAGTTCAATGGAAGACACTCCCATTTTCTTTTAGAACTATGAAGCGCATCAACAACTCTCCTCCAAAGACCGCTTTTGTCCGTACAAAATCTCCACACCCATTTGGAAAGAAGAGAAAAATTACACCAAGACAGCTTGTATAATCCCTAACGTCCACACTTTCTTGGACTTGCAACCCTCTCCCACGTGACCCAATGTAACTTTTTCTCCTCCACATTACCACCCCACGAAAATCTCTTTATCAACGCTTCAGGTCACCAATTACCTTTATCGGGGCTCTATAAAGTGAGAAATATTAGGTCGGCAAATTCTCCAAAACCGATTTGGTTAATGTTACTCGGCCACCTTTGATAATACCGATGCTTTCCACTTAGATAGTCTATTCCGAAAAACCTCCAACACCAGATCCAATTATTGATCCTATTCATATCCGCTCCAATTTAATTTCTAAGTATGTGAAAGGCACTAAACCCGGATTACACCCAATCCTCCCTGACATATTCTTCAACTCTACATTGTCCACTCCAAAACCAAACAAGTTTGACTTGTGTAAGTTAATCTTCAAACCCGAGCCCATGTGAAACACCCTCAATAATCTAACCACCGCCTCCACATTCTCTTCCAACCACTCGCCTGTCAACGTAACATCACTCGTGTCTGAAAGATGAGATAAAATCATGCTTCTATTCGAAAGTGTGACACCATGAAAAGCTCCCAACTCCACAACTTTCTTTAGCATTCCAAAAAACGCTTCCATACCACAATAAACAAAAAAAGGGACAACGGATCCCCTTATCAAATGCCTTTTTTACAGTCGAAATAAAAAATGGAGGAGCCGTCCATCAGGATAGATGATCCAGCTGACCTTAAAATACCACGAATCCACACGCACCACCGCTCCTGGAATCCCGTTTGACTCATATATAACATCCAGAAGAACTTCTCACTTACTAATCTGGGTATTGATCACCTTCACAAACTATTTTAATGTCTTTCATTTAAAGGTCTCGTATCACAAATATACATATGTGTTAGAAAAAATATATTACAATATAAACATTGGACACATATACTCTTACTTACTATATGACATATATATATCTAGAATCTATATCGATAATTCATTATTAAGTAAACTAGATGCATAGTTTAGTAATTTTTATAGAGATTGAATGAAGAAACACCGATATAACAGTATACTAAGACTGAAGCACGAGTAAGGACATGATTCTCATTAATGATTCAATGATTATTACAAGACTAGAATAGCTACTGTTACAGCGCTTCGACTATAATCTAATTCTCATAACTATGGTTGTCTCTCGTTCTCCGGTTCTTCATCCTCTTCTTCGTCTGACCTCATGGGGTATTTATAGGCCACCTGAGGTCTTCTGTGATTGGATGAGGGGAGAATGACAGCTGGCTGTACGATCGGGGCCGTTGTCATCCTCTGCGCTGTACCTTCGCTATTGGTCCACGTGTCATTGTCTGTCCTTTCTTGTACTATTCTGTACCTCGTACCTGCAGGCGATTATGGAGCAGGGAATGTGCGTCTCTGATTGGCTGAATGTCCCTTTCCTGTCGGTTATTAGCTGTCAGCCACGAGGTGCTCCGCGCCGCTTTCTAGAAGCCCACGTAGGCTGCTGTGCTGGCCCATGTGGAGATGTGGGCCCGCGCGCTTGCGCGGTATCATATCTCTTCATTGAACAAAAACAATCATTCTAAAACAATTTAAGTACAAATGTTGTTTATAGCCTCTTCTTTCGACACATTACCAACTTAATTTCTACCGTAAAATGATTCCACAGACAAACATCTAATGTTTATCTGAAAGCCTGGACGGAAATTTTATCTGAAATCTTAACTTAAAACTAGCAACAAATTTGATCACCCGTCAAAATTTGTACACTGACAAAAGGCCTAGCTAATACCTACGGATCATTTTATATTTACTTTTTTTAGAATTTTTTTAAAAAGTTATTGACATTGTTCTCAATCAACCCTATGTCCTCCTAATCCTACAACACATCAGTATTATTTTGCTATTAATTACTCACTAGTCATACAAAGATTGATGTTACATAATTACTATGATAGAGCTAGCCTTACGGCCACCATATTACATTATTACCACTACATTTTTCACCGAAAACAAATAGATATTGTCACCAAATGTAATACCCTACAATCCGTACATAACAAAACATTAAATCGACCAACTAGTGTCCAATTGATCATTTGTCGACGTCACTTTTTATAATCCCAAAACACATACATATTCTTTAACATGTTTGTACTTTATTGATTTCCACTGAATCCTATGCTTGAATCACTCATCGAACAACTTAACTTCATTAGCTCTTGTTGCATACTATATGCTCTTCTTTCGTCCCCTTCAACTCCAAGAAAATCTCTGGTCAAACCCCCCTCACCCGAGTCAACGTTAACCACGCCACTCTTTTCCGTCAATCCTGCCATCATCCTCATCATCACATTGCCATTGTTCATCATTCCATCACTAGTAGGCCCCATTACAGACGCCTTTTGTAGAATGGCGGTGGCGGACATAGGCGGTGGTGGTGGTGGTGGACAACCACTGTAATTGTTGTACAATGGATTCAATTGATAGTTGTTATCTTGTTCTTCTTTTAAACAAAACCCTAGTGGCAGTTGTGTAATATTTTCAGTTGGTTCTTGATTTCTACTCAGCCACTGCATCATTTCAGATGATAATATGCCTCCATTGTTATTGTTTGAGCTTGATGACCCCAATAATGATGAAATTATTGTCGAGTTTTTCGAGGGGATAGTTGTCGCTTTGGTGTAGCCAAATTGGTAATGTTGGTTTCATCCCCGGATTCGGATTTATAAACCGAACTCCATTGTTCATCATCGTCAAATCGTTTTGGAAATTGAGATTAGGGGTGCTCGGTTTTGAATCATCGCAAATGACGCCATTCTTGAGTTTTTTGTGTTACCGGATCGCAAAATGCTCTATGCGTTATGAAACTGTCTTTCCTGTTGTAAAATATATTAGTTAGAGTTTATTGTAATTTAACTACGGTCACATATAATTATTTTGACCGTAGTTTTCTTTATGTTTATTTTATATAAACTATGTTATTATCTTATTATTTAACATGGTATCAGAGCCTTTTTTTAAGTGTTTCAGATGACACATAATGTGGAATTTAGAACTTGAAATCTATACCTGGAAAAGATTGTGCCACAATCACACTTGTACTCTCTAGTACCACAAATCTTGCTATGCGCCTTCCAATCCGACTTAACCGCATACTTCTTCGAACAGCGTTCGCATTTCCATGTCTTTTCGCCGTGTTTTCTGCTGAAATGCTTCTTAACACCGGTGAGATCTCCAAGAGCGCGAGAAGGGTCATGATGAACACAACTTGTTTCCGGACATATGTAAACTTTTTTCCTCACAACTTCTAGTTTGTTTCTTTGCTTTAGCTTCCATGGCAAGTTGTGTCCTCTTCTATGAAGCTGCAAATTCTGATCTCTTTGAAACCCCTTTTTGCATATCTCACACACGAATCGATTCGTCGCCATTAGAGACTTTGGTGATAAAGCTATGATTTCCGCATCCGGATCTACACAACCCAATTAAACAAAACATTAAGAATTCAACCAACATGAATTAAATAATTAAACAAACGTACCCAGTAAAATCTTATTCATAAAGTAGGGTTAGGGAAGGTGAAATATGAAGTGAAATAACAATAAACCTTACCTTATACTCCATCTCTAGCGATAGAGAGACTGCTTTCAGTAAGTAAAAAAATCAACAAATAACAAATTCGATAATTAAAACCAAACCGGCGAGATTAATTTAATTACATACCCGGATTTCCAGCTTGACTTCGTTTTCGTTTAGTTGAATTTGAAGAAGTAGGGTTAGGGTTTGTGATGGTGTCATGGATAAGAGGTGCAAGAGAAGGAGGAGGAGATGATGAGAATCCATCACCACACATCATTTTCTTATAACAAGATCAACACAAGCTAAATATAGATGAATGAATGATGATAATGATGATGTATGACCATGTGATATATATCAAGCAACCTTCAAAGATGACGAATATTTATAAAAAAAGTATAAAACAACTCATTATATCATGGATTTTCCATATAAATTCAGCTTGTTGGCTTTAGATTCAGATGGAGATCTTGTTTTGGTTTGAATCTTGTGAAGAAAGAACACACTTGATGAGTATCTGATTGAGAGTTGAGAGAATATTATTCACACACAGTAGAACACACACAAAAGGTGTGAGAGAGAGAATTATGAGATGTTATTTTACACGGGATGTATGTAAACTCAGTCAGGCAGAGAGACTCAAGTGGACCACAATAGATACCTTCTCCGTGAGTAACTTTTGACTTTTACTTCAACTCTTTTATTTACAATTTCCTTCTCTTTTTGAAGTGATAGATGTTTTATACTATCAATATATTACGATAGAAAGATGAAATTAATAACTTTTTTAGATTCCTTTAGATCAAATTATATAGAGATCAACTTATATAGAGGTTATAGTTATTGTACAAACGAAGCTTAATTAACATACAAAAGATATGAAGCTACAAGGAGGCAATGCTTGTCTATGGGCAAGGTGTAAGTTTATCTGCCACAAATTATGCATATATAAAGTGATTAATAATGCACAAAAAACACATAATTACGCAAGTTATGCTTATAATACACATTATATAATAGCACAATTTATATAAGTAATTATGCAACTTATAAAAATAGTTATGCAACCTATTTACTAATTAGTTATAAGCATAAATATGCACGCTATAAGCACAATTATCAGCTTGTAACAAGAAGACGATTTCTTTAAAGTATAACAAGGCAATACTCAAATTAAAGACTTAAGAAAAAAAATTTAATGTCGCATTTTAATCTTTCTAAAACACTCGATTTAATGGTATATAATGTATATAATAATTATACATTTGAAAAATGGGGACAACATAAAAGTTAACAATTGTACTATACGTCTAATTTTACCCTTCAAATAATTTTTGTTACGTGCAACTGATGACATGATAAAAGTTTTTTTTTAAAGTATGTTCTTTAAACCACAAAAGTTTTCCCCACATATAAAAACTTAATATCAGAAATATTTACAACATCAAAAGGTTTTACTGTTTAAATCGATCGAAACGTGGTGGGGTTTGTTTGCGATTTTGACGTGAGTGTTAAATTGTCTTTTTTCTCTCTCCAAGTCCGTGATTAATTTTGCTGTCGATTAGATCGAGTGTGCAGTGTGGGCTCACTTGATCGCCTGTGTTTCATCATCTTATGAAATGTCCCTCAAGACACGTAACAACTATTCCATATTTTGTATTATATAAAATGAAAAATAAACATGTTTTTTTTTCATTATTTGTAGAGTGTTATCTAATTCGGGTACCAATTAGACCTTCATCATGGTAGAGTGATCAGAGCAATGAAGATAGGAACTAGATCCTTTTGGTCGCAAGTTCGAATTCGAGCTAACACGAGTTTTATCCTCCAGTGTTACCTCATAGAACATAGTTCTTGTAGGGGCACAACGGCTATCATCCCGTCTAGTATGGTAGAACAGACGTGGTAAGGTTCTCATGGAACGCCAAGCCCCACACCGATGTCAGCGTGGACCCAGTTAAGACAACATACTCTGGTCGGATATGGGGTGGCGGCCCTGCCAAGAGACAGGTATAGCCTACTTATCCCTATAAAAAATGAAGGAAAGTCACCATTCAAAAAAAATTTGGGGTACCAATTGACTACGAATACATCAACTTATTTCTGGTCCAGGCTATTCAAATTGGGTTGTCATCGATTCGATCATGAGCTAATAGAGCGTGCACAAACAAACTAGTTGGTTTTAAATTTGTACGTTCATACTAGAAAAATGAATTTTATCAATAAATCTTATAAGAATAAGTCAAGTGGTGATTTTAGTGTGGGGGGGGGGGGGACCCACGTTTTGGAACTAGTGTCGATACAAGATATATAAGAAGCTAGTAGTGCACGTGATGCGTATATATGTTGGGACTAGTAGTGGTGCGTTAAGGCTACGGTAGGTCATTAGAGAGTGTAGAAGAAGGGTTATGCCAAAGAGGGCATGGAGAGCTCGCAACGACTAGTATACACTCGGAAGGTCGAGTCACAAGTATACATAGCTGTGTCGAAATAGACCAGCTCTAACACTACATGTTGTGTGTCGATTAACTAAAGATAGTATAGAACAATTTCTTAATATTCATTCATTAAATCGTTACTTCTACTTGACTAGTGCCATTTATAGGCTTACAAACAAGAATTAACAAAGGAAAACTCTACAAGAAATGTCAGCAATAGCGACGACAACAATAGACATTTTGTCGTCGCTTTTGCCCCTTTTTCTTGTAGTGAAAAACTGACAAAATGTAAAACGCCCGTACTCTACTTCTACTAATATTAAGCATAAGGAAAGTCACGTAGACGATTGTTGGTTTTGCAAGGGCATGGTGGGTTGCACACATCGCAAACTTTGTGTAATGCTAAATCAATCATAGAAACCAAAAATTGGTTACGTTGTAGCTAAAGTACAAGCCAAGGTGCAACGGAGTCATTCACCTAGGTTCCTTAGTAATTTTTCAAGTTTGATTTGAATTCATTTATTTATATATCTTATGTATTTAAAATATAGACAAAATTGCTTGAATAGTCATTGTGATTTGCCTAAATTTCACTTATAGTCCCTATCTTTTCAAAATTACAGGTATAGTCCCAAACTTTTGACACCGTTTAACTCAGATAGTCCCTAGAGTGGATGGGGGTTTGATTGTTTAGTTGAGTAGGTGTAAAATTACTAACTAACCCTGTTATTAAAAAAAATACAAAAAGAATTAATGTGAGACCCACCAACTTCATCTTCCTCAACCCATAACCTCCACAAACCACCACCACCCTTTTAATCAACAGCTGCCCCACTCTGTTTTCTTCTCCAACTAACCCAGACACAATCCCCTTTTAATCAACAGCTACCCCACGGTGTTTTCTTCTCCCACAACCTCCCTGGATATTGAATCGTTTTATTATTAGAAACAAAGGACGCACGAACAAAGGGGATAACTAGGGATTAGGTGGTTGTTCGTTGCGGTGGTGAAACGACAACGAATGGTGGTGGGTTCATTGCAAAATGGATTGGTCTGGTGGTGGTCGATGACCAACTCCGGTGAGCTCTAAATATGTAGCCATGCATGAGCAATTACTGGTGGAATTGGTTAAGGTATTGTGTTCGGGGAAGTTTTCTGTGTCGGAACGATGCTTTAATTTATACTCAATCTCACCGACACATGTGGAATTGGTCGATGTGTTGTGTTCGGGATTGTGCCTGGTTTAGTCAGAGAAGAAAATAGAGTGGGGCGATTATTGACTAAAAGGGTGGTGGTGGTGGTGGTTGTTTGAGGGTGGTGGGTTAAGGAAGATGAAGTGGGTGGGTCCCATATTAATTCTTTTTATATCTTTTAATAACATTGGTAGTTTAGTAATTTCACACATATTTAACCGAATAATCTAACCCCCATCCACTTGATCCAGAGGCTATCCAAGTTTAATGATGTCAAAAGTTAGGAAAACTGTAATTTTGAAAAAATAAGGAGTATATGTGGAATTTGGGCAAACCACATTCGAGGTTTTTTTTCAAAATATATAATTACAGTTATATAAAACTTAAAAATAAATTCATTTACGAATTTTTAGAATTTTCTAACATAAAGTGGTAAACTTCACACGAAATTTCTCTGTAAAGTGCCAGGTGGTGGGAAATTATCGCGGGGAGGGGGACCTTATGCCTACCACCATCTCAGCGTGGAACCGGTTCAGACAACATAGTCTGGGTGTGTGAGTATGGGCAGGACCTGTAAGAGCAGGTGTGAAGTTCTCTGTCACCTACAAATTGAGACCTTCACCTTCCCAAAAAAAAAATTTAATTAGATAAATACGGATGTAATAAAAAAAATTATTATTGAACTAAAAATTATGTCAATGACTCGGTATAATTATGACAAGAAACTAATTTCCTTTTACCATTATTCCCAAATTTAAGACAAAATCTTTGACAACCCTAATTATCGAGATCCTACCTTAAAATAAAAACAATCTCTTTATATATATTCATTCTTCATCTTAATACAAATCTCATCACACCATTACCCTAGTAATTACCCTTTCATTACCACTCTCCGATAAACAATCATCTTCATGAACATAACCACCATCAACTGCATGAACACCATGACCAAGAAGAAATCACAAGGCCGTAAAAAGATCGAGATCAGGAAAATCGAACCACAAAACAGCCGTCAAGTCACCTTCTCCAAGCGTCGAGCGGTCTTTTCAAAAAAGCCAGCGAACTTTGCATCTTGACTGGCGCCCAAGTCGCCATTCTCGTTAACTCTCCTGGTGGACATCCTTTCACTTTTGGACATCCCTCAGTTGACGTCATTATAGACCGTTATCTTAATAGTACTAGTAACAGTAATAGTAATAATAATAACAGTAGTACTGCTACTACTACTACTACTACTACTAATAATAATAATATAATAATAATAATAATAATAATAATAATAATAATAATAATAATAATAATAATAATAATGCATGTATGTTAGAAGGGTCAGCCTCTCACAAACTGCCACCAGTAGTAGAGTTCAACCAACACTACATGGAGGTATCAAAGGAGTTAGAGGCGGAAAAGCGACGGAAAGCGATGATACAAGAAGCGAAAGCGACGAATGGAGGCAGCGGGTTGATGTGGTACGAGGAAGAGGTTGATGGGATGGCGGCGGTAGAGGAGTTGGAGGAGTATCTTTCATCTTTGGTTGAGTTGAAAAGGAAGGTTTTGGTTAGGGCTGATGAACTTATGATGATCAAGAAGACTCCTATGTTTTTGGGTCCTTCGAACGTGTCCGAGGATGTAGGGTTTACAAACGAGGTTAATAATAATACGATGGTTTCTGGTGTTATGCCTCCGGTAGGTTTTGATTTTGGTTATGGATATAATAACTATAATAGTGAGTCTATGCATTATTGAGTAGTTGCAATTATGTTTTTGGTTTATTAGTTGATTAAGATTAAGATTAATATAGAGTTAATCTTTGGTTAGTGGTATCATTCTTGTTAATTGGTTTTGTTTTATTTTATTTGGTTTTTGATATGTGTTGCACTAATGTTTATACATAGGTATTGTTTTGATGTTCACGAATGTAATCATCACGAGTCACGACCCTCACCTCATCTCATGACTAATGTGGAATGAAAGTTTATGTTTCAAATATCCGTTTGTAACGTTGAATTATATATTAGACGCCTTTTTAAGTTCTCTCTCATTAATTTTCATTGACACAATTTGTGTGTGCATTTACGTACTTGGAAGTTAAAACTTTTGAATCTTTAATTTAATAATTGATAAAGGAGTGATGATAATCAATAATTGACTTTGGTAAAATCTTAGATCATGATTGACTTTCCCTATCAGGCTATCAATTAATTCCATTTCCAAGACAAAACAAGTTACATTTAGATGTTGGGTAAGCGGGTAACAAGCTGAGCCGCTATCCCCTTTTGGATCATAAGAATTAAGGTAAGAAGAAGTTCTAATTTTAGCCTTTAGGTAGAAAGCATAAAGCAAGAACTACGAAGAGTTCTTAAGTGTTGTTATATCTTCATCCAAAATGGAAATGTGTTCCTTAAAATTACAGGATATTTAATTGGTGGTTAATCATAAAAAGGAAGGATTAATCGATTAAGTATAAGGTTGAATGGTGAAGAATTTTAACAAGGCAACTTAATGAAAAGAGTGATCACTTTTGAGTTATTTATGGATGATGAAGTTTCTTTTAAAAGAAATCAATAACATGATCGGTCAAAAGTTCATTTAACGACCAACAATTTTTACAGGTGGGCTGGTAAACGGCAATAAGCTACGCCATAAACCTTTTAAATAGCAAAACCTACTCTAGCATGCTAGAACTTTCCCTAGTCTATACATTATTTTATACTAGAAACACTTTTACACTTCACTATAGTATACCTTAAAATATTTCATTTTCTTCCTTTAGTCTTAAATTAATCAGTTTTGGATTGTTGAATTAGCTCGAAACTCGCTCAAAATCGACCAAATTGTAAATGAGCCGGTGCGGCTCGAACTATACTGAAAAGCTATAGCCCAAATACTCAAACCCAAATTTTACAAACCTAGTAGTACTCAACCTCAATACGCCTATATTAGGTAATGGGTGACCTAGTTTCTTTTCATGTTTCACCAATTTGTTGACCTGATATTCGACTTCTCGGGTTATTTAGAGGGTGTTTGTGTTAACTTTTCAAAACCTCCTTATGACTTATCATAAAAAGTTATAAGTAGTTTTGAAAAGTCACATTTCACTTACTTTTCAAAATTACGTTTCTCATGTTTTAAAAAACTAATAAGTAGAAGGTAAAAGTCACTTTGCTAAACACTTTATTTAACTTTTGTTTTTTTTTTTTTTTAGAGTAAAAAATTTCCATTAAACTTAAATAACCGCAAAAAATTACATCAAGATAGCGGGCAGGCGAAAATAAGGTGAAAATAAGGAGGTGAAAATAAGGAGAGTCAAACACACTCTTATTAAACTCAGATGGTTTATATAATTATAATATGTGCTCTATTCTTTTTTTTTTATTTTAACTCTACTTTATTTATGTTATAGATTGGGTAATGTAATTATTACTATATTGTTCATCAAGGTAGTAACCGCCATTTTTGACATGAAAAACCGTTTTTGCTTTGATCTTGTCCGTCCAAATTAGGTGGTTTTTTCCAACTTTAAATCTAAACCACAATAATCCGGTAGTTATTGCCAAAATTTGGCAGTTTTTTTTCTGGACTAGCAGTTACAGAATTTAGACTCCACGTTCCTACAAATATGGGATTTATATACATATATTCCCCCATAAAACTCCCCACTCAGTCCAACACCCCATTCATTCTATCTGGTGTATTATTTACCGATTTTCGTATTTGAATTTCAACTCCAAGGTCATTTCATCTACTTTCAATAATTTTCATCTTCGATCGATTGTATTTAGGTTTAGAACATAGTTCGATAAGGTAATATCTATTTCCAAGTATTTAGAACTTAATTTGTTTTAGATTTAACTTTTTGCTATATCTCTTACACACAACGATCACAACACAAGGTATATTACTGATTCTCTGGCAATTGTTTGATTTTTATGTTGATTATGGATTCGAATTCAAATGGTTTTTTACCTCTTTCTGTTTTTTTTTTCGTAGAAGGAATCTCCATCCCCTTTCCCGATTCCCCAAAGTGCTTCATAAACAAAAAGATAACAAGAGTAACATTTGAGTTTTGAAACTACTATATTTGCAGCAGTGCACTCCAGTTGTTCGATAAAATGCCCACACCATATTGCTTTAATGACTTACATAAGATTCACAATCTCAACAAAAGCTCCATCAAAATTCAATATGAAGTCAAAGCTTCTGATATGTCCATCATATCATAGAACAAAGCTTTTGAATGTGCAAAAGATCATATTGATTTTACATATCTTGGAAATGGAATCATGATTGACCGTAAAAGTCTTGGCCTTGCCCAGGTAATCTTTTTCCTAGAACAATTGTTTTATTTATTTATTTGTTTATTTTAATGTTTCACTAATTGACTAGAGTTATGTCCATTTGCTAACAATAGTTTTGCATATGTTGTTTGAACTTTGAAGGTTTAAGAAATGTTTGGCTTTGTAACATCTTTGCATTTTAGTGTTCATGTTTGATTGTAGATAAGTTCTTTGCAATTAGAGGGTTTTGGATATCTAAGAATAATTTTTGCATCTTACATGTAAATTGTTGAATAATAATAATAATAATAATAATAATAATAATAATAATAATAATAATAATAATAATAATAATAATAATAATTACACTATATTAATTTACAAAGTGATTTGAACAGTGTTTTATGTTTTTATCGATTTTGTAAAGATGTTAAATACTAAGTGGTTTGATATTTTAAACAAAGGTTTTGGCCTTACGATGCAGTTCGAGACGCTTAGCTTGCGGATTTGGAAGCTTTGCAACCTGTGAGTTCTGTTGATTTGTAAATATAACTTATTTGTGTTTTATGTATATGTATTGTAAATATGAACATTAGTATGTATTATGTATGTTTAAATAGAACAATATGTTAGGAACTTTAGATTAATAAGTAGGATGATAAACAAGAACAATACAAATGGGTCAAACAACTCGGAAACAACAAGATCAAGGCTGCATGTTTGTGTTTCAAGGCTGGACATCATAGAACAAAGCTGCACACTTGCAAACTCAATCGAACCGAAGAAAAGACTGCAAACAGAAGCAAAGACAGAAGATTTCGAATGTTACAAAGAGACTGAAAAGACCGAAATACCCTTATGGTTATGACAGTTACTTTGGCGCCAAAATTATTGAACCGGTGGGAATCAACAATCACAACGGTTCACTTGAAGACACAACCATTCGAAAACTATATTAAGGAAAGACAAGACACTTCATACGGTTATCAAGATTGTGACACACAAACAATCCTCTCAACCAAATTCCAGAATTCCGTTCAAGTGTTTATTGTTTTCTTTGTTTCTTGTATTGAATCTCAATCATTCGATTTATAATAATCTTTCAGTCATATTTATCTTAATCATATTCGTATATATCATATCTATCCGCTGCATTATCAAGTTTCTGGGCCAACAAACTGGTATCAGAGCGAGGTTCTGTGGTTCAATTCTATCTGTTTATCCTTCCTGTGTCATTTCTGCATTTACGATCAGTGTTCATCATTCCAGTGTCAAGTTATCATCAATAATTGTTATAAAACGTTCCTGTTCACTGTTATCATTATCTGTCTTCTGTCCAATCTTTCTGATTAAGTTATAACTGTTTTCATTCGAAGTCTGTTTCGTTGTTTCAATAGAAGTCTGAGTCGAATAGTGCTATTTTTATCATACCGTCTTGTCTAAACAATAAACAATAAGTCTATTATTAGAAGTCTTGTAATATTTGAGTCATATCATTTTTTTTTGGTCGAATTCTGGAAAGAAAAGTCTGTTAGTTTCTGTTTTGTTTCACATCAGAAAATTCCTCATCATACGATCACTTGTCTTAGTCATATAATCAACCGCATACGGTACAAACATGTCTGAATCCACTGGAATTTCATACATAGGATCAAGGCCACAATACATGGCAAGATTCAGGCAAAAGAAAGAAAGAAAGGCTGCACTAAGGCGAAAGGGAATTGAAACAAGAAAGTGCTACTATTGTAAACAACCGGGTCACTTAATTGGTGTTTGTGGCATAAAAGAAAGGGATGAGGGTGCACAATTAATACGAGATGCCATCGACACCGGGATATCATATTATCCAGAAAATTCATATGGAAGTGGTGAAGATTACATTCTTCAAGGATCCGACAATAGTACTTGGAAGAATATGTGGTATGTGAGTCCCAACCTTCAAAATCATATAGCGGGTAACTTAGATTTCTTTATCAAATTAAAGAAGTCATTCGGGGTTGAGAGTAGGATTAAAAACAACTTTGTTTTTATAAGGGGAATTGGGATGGTAAGTATATCGGTCGAAGACCAACATTTGGTCATACCAAGTGTGTTTTATTCAACCGATATGGAGGACAACAATATACTAAGTCTCCCTCAACTTAAACTACAAGGTTTTGTGGTTAAAATTAAGGGAAATTTCTGCATTGTTGAAAACATGTTTAAGAACAAAAGTATACAATTTGAGATCATTGAATCTCAAAGTGAATCAAAGGAAGAGATATCTAGAATGTTGGAAAAGGGTGATGATGAACATAATAGAATGAAGGAGGCGTACATACACGACTATTTTGAAGCCATTTCGGCCGAAGCCGAATCCAACATTCGGGATATAGATGATGTTATAAACAAAATAAACATAGATTCACTAGACAAATGTATTGAGTTCTTAGACATAATACATGATATGGAATTCCCTTGGGCACATAGAAACATACTCAAAGGACCATTCGTTCAAATGGTATCTTGGTTCCTAAGAGAATTCCTAGGCATAACAAACCGGCCGATTCCCCCGGTGTTTGAGAATGGAAAGAATGTGGAGTTATATGATCTCTATATTATGGTACAAAAGGAAGGCGGTCATAGGCGAGTATCAATGTATAACATTTGGGTTGTGATCGCAAAAGAGTTAGGATTTGACTATGAGGACAAAGATATGATGCGAATCTTGTATGCTCAATACCTTGATGTATTAGATTGGCAATATCAAGTCCATAAGAATGCCCGCAAAACAGCCGAAAGAATAGAGAAAGAAAGGCATGAACATAGTCAAGTTAGAAGGGTAAACACCACACCAAACATGTCCATGAATGCATCATCATCGAACTTAGAAATGAAGCCAAACGAAGAGGACTATGCATTATACATGGGAGGTGATTGGAGGGCTGCAAAAAGATATATGAAGCGCAGGAATGTGGACTTCACTCAAGCCGAAAAAGCCCTCAAAGAAGCCATTGAAACATTGCCTACAAGTCCCATGAGCCCTAGTTATATTTAGGGGCGAGTGTTGATTTGTAAATATAACTTATTTGTGTTTTATGTATATGTATTGTAAATATGAACATTAGTATGTATTATGTATGTTTAAATAGAACAATATGTTAGGAACTTTAGATTAATAAGTAGGATGATAAACAAGAACAATACAAATGGGTCAAACAACTCGGAAACAACAAGATCAAGGCTGCATGTTTGTGTTTCAAGGCTGGACATCATAGAACAAAGCTGCACACTTGCAAACTCAATCGAACCGAAGAAAAGACTGCAAACAGAAGCAAAGACAGAAGATTTCGAATGTTACAAAGAGACTGAAAAGACCGAAATACCCTTATGGTTATGACAGTTACTTTGGCGCCAAAATTATTGAACCGGTGGGAATCAACAATCACAACGGTTCACTTGAAGACACAACCATTCGAAAACTATATTAAGGAAAGACAAGACACTTCATACGGTTATCAAGATTGTGACACACAAACAATCCTCTCAACCAAATTCCAGAATTCCGTTCAAGTGTTTATTGTTTTCTTTGTTTCTTGTATTGAATCTCAATCATTCGATTTATAATAATCTTTCAGTCATATTTATCTTAATCATATTCGTATATATCATATCTATCCGCTGCATTATCAAGTTTCTGGGCCAACAAGTTCTTGCGCCCACTCTTTTAGTTATTGTTTTTCTAAATATTTTTGGGCTAACGTGCATGCTAAAATAGCAAGATTATTTTTATGAAGTTATAATATTTTTGTGTACGAATGAAATCTATATTAACTCATACATATTATTTTGACATGGAATGTGAGTAGGCGGAATGCGCCTAATGTGTTATTATATGGTTTGAGATAGCGGTAAAGTTAGCATTGCCCTCGATCGTTAAATGTGTTGGTGACACAAAAGTTTTTCCCGGAAGCAATGTTGTCTTCAAATGTATACATTTTCCGGTGATTTCTCAAATTATTGGTCTATTAATTTTCTTTTTTTGTTGTTGTCAAAAATCATTTGATTTTGGTTTGTTGCCGTTTGTTAGTGGTGTGTTTTTTTTGTTAAAATTGTTTAAATCTTTTGATGTTATTTTGAAAGGTTTTTTGATTAACTGTTTTTTTGTCTTCTTGGTTGATCTTGCAGTGTCCTCTATGAAGAAACCTCACAAAGGCCCTCTTTCCAAAGGTGTCGTATAGGTGTGTATTCAAACAAATTGTTTTTTGTTGGCCCTCTTCCCAAATTTTTTGGGGTATGTTTTTTTGTTGATTTTATGTTCTTTGTGTATTGTGGTTGGTTCTCTGTCTTTGGTTGTCATGTTTGTTCCTAAGGTGTCGTATAGGTGTTTGATTAAATATGCAAGTTATGCGTCTATGCCCACAAGCATGAAAGTCATATTTAGTTCATTTATTTTACTAGAGATTTGAGTTGTACCATCAGCTCATGTGTTTCGTGGCCCAGTTTTTGTGAATTTATTAAGTAGTAATGTTGTTTTACTTGAATAACTTAGTCAGGAATGTCCACAAGTGGCTTAAAAGACATGGTAGTAGACATGGTTTAGGGTTTGAACTGTCAAATATATTACTACGTGCGGGTTAAGGGTTACTAATAAAAATGTTCACACAAGAGCTCGCTTAGGAAATCACAGAAGTAGCTGTAGATTTCATACTGGATTAAGAGTTATGATCCGGTAAACACCAAAGTCTTGTGGGTTCAATTATTATGATTGGTTTAAACACACATTAATCGGGGGCGACCAATCAGGAGATGGCTGGAAAAAAAGGGTTGTGACAGATTTATCAAAAATGTTAGCGAGGAGATTTATGAAAGCGCAAGTGAGTATATACATGCACACATTGATGGTGAAGAAGCGAGTTAGAGGATGGAGAATGAATGCTTAAGCACAAATGCATTTAGGTCTTTAGACGCTTGATTCGTACGGTATTAGACGCCTTTGCAAATCAAATGCATGAATGCCTACGCACATACGCGTTTAGGTAGTAAGATTGGCGGTAGTAACATCTATTTTTAGAGGTAGTGTGAAACAAATAGATAGACCATTCATCCTTCATCCACCGATCACCAAATCGTACCGAGTTTAAAAAATAGAGATCGACGAACTATTGCATAGGCGTTTCATTCACCAAACCGTTTATATAACAACGTGCATCTGCACCTAAACGAACACTAGCATTTAGGCAACTAATTCGCTTAGGTGGTTGTGCGGCTAATCAAATGATGCTTTCACATTTACCATATAACCCACAAACCCTAAACTGTTAGAGCTTATTATAACTGACAGACAATAGTCTATTTCACTTCTCAGTAATCGAAATCCAATAAAAAAATAATACAGCTCACAGCTGTATGCGAGACATGCTTTAATAAAAACAACTAAAAAAACAGTTTTTACACGAAATCAGGTTTGACACAAGGAACTTGAAAGCTTTAATCGATTTAGTGGTTAAATCATCTTTGTTTTTTTGTATGGTGACCAAGTCACTTGAATGCTAAACATGTGTTTCAGCTAAAGAAATCCTCTTCCGTTTTATGGTTTTTTCCGTACGGTTTTGCTATGTGAATCAATATGTTAGTTCTTGACTTGTACTTATAAATTATAAGTAAAGAACCGTTATATGTGGGTTTCAGATTTCATATTTTAATCTAGGTTTCGTCATGCTCCAATTTTTTATCTGATCAGTCTATCGTTTGTTCATCTTTAAGACTGGACTGATTTGTTTTCAATGTATTTGACCTGCAGAACCACCTTCTGATATGGATTTGGTAGGACCCAATTAGCCACTCATTAGTGGTTTTACAATGACTTTGAATTCTAAATGTTGATTTAGTATTTTGTTTTCTATAGGGATAAGGGTTTTTTTTCCACTACGCCAAAAAAGATCCTCGAACAGGTATAACAACCTGTACAATCAACGACACACAGATCTTGCAACAAGCCACACCAACTGCCATTTCCAGCAGCACCTCGCCATCAGTAACACCAACACCTTCGACACCAGACATACCAACCAGCAACCAAAACCATAAAGAAACCACTGCCAAGCGCAGCCTGTTTGAAACACCAGGTAAACACTGTTTCTTTTATCCATACTGTACAAAACTTATATAAAAATGACAAATTGAAATGAATTTTTTTTCTCCTGTTGTGTATGACTTTCTGTTGGAAGTGTATTAAAGTAAATAGACAACAGTACAATTTTCCCCTGTTTATAAAGAAGTTAACTTTGTCCCTTAATTTTTAACAGTCATGAGAAATCATTTTAGGTTTCTGTTATGCTTTAATCTGTTTAATAACTGTAAAAATATCACAAATAAACTCATTATACGTCTCATGACAGTAAATATCTCCAAGAAAGATCGACATATATCTCAAGTTTTATTACGTAAACAGTCTCTTTGCAACAATACAAGGAAATTCCTCAATGAAATGTATAATAATTAATTACCCATGGTAAATCTTTACTTTAATGGAGCTTACCATCTCTGTTTATCGTAACCCAGAAATTAGATTTTGGTTTTAGATATCTATTCATACTATAGTAACTTGCATTTTCTTTGATTCTTTTCATGTTTCTTCCAAATTAATTTCAGGAGATGCACGAAGCGCTGACAAAAGGCCTGCTCTAGGAAATCCACGTACCGAAGGCTACCGGACGATTAGGATGGAGACCACCTTGGAGATGTCCTTGGCGTTACGTGGAGACTGCTCCTAATGCTTTTGTTCGGCTCGAGTGGCGACCGCCATGGGAGAAGTATTCCGTCCTTGAGGACAAGGACGATTTGAAGGGGCGAGGAATTGATGCGTACCACAAACCCACGTACACTATTCAACCGACGTTCATGCTACTTACTTTTAGTTGTTGGTTATTTGTTTCTTTTGGCGTCAAAAGTAGTTTATTTCCATTATGTCCACTTTGTTTGTCAGTTGTGATCTAAGCCCTTTAAAAGGCTATTGTATTTGGTTTTGCAAGGATATGAAAAAGATTAGAAAATTGTTCCATATTGTGTCTCTTCTTCTCATGTGTTTTTAGGAGTTTGTAGGTAAAATTATTATAGGGTCAAATTCCAAAGATGCTAATGAATTAGACATGACTATAAATGAGGAAGATTGCTACTATTCTTTGTTTTGATTTAACAGGTTTCAAGGGGCTGTGGACACCAAGACTTTTGTGTCACCATTTATTTAGTTTTGTTAAACATTCGGACTTCTTTTCTCTTCCTATCAATGGTTGGTTATATATTTGGTTGATTCAGATGTTCACTTTATATGTCTTGACATTTAGTATTGATTTTTTAGTAAACATCAGACATTAAAGGTCGTATGCGCAATATATAAAAATTGTGCCTACTAAATAAATAAATAAAAAAACTTGCGTAACATGTAAGCAAACTAACCAACTTCTGCACCTACTAATGACGTTATCATGATCTTTAATGTACACATATAGTTTGGATGTTGTAAATTTCGGAAACCCGTCCCAGCGGACGGGTATAATACTAGTTTACTTTAGTTTTGAAATATTTTTTTTGAGCGGCCAACGAAATTCACCAATAACTCCCTTTGGAGTTCCTAGTCAGTCAAATCAGGACCCCTTCCACCCGGCATAGCCAGACATGTAAGGGAGCTCCTGGTTTCACTAAGTCCACCAGTTCCAGGGAAAACCCGACTATCAACCCGCCCAAAGGCACGACAATGGAATAATCGGTAAAACCTGACGCTCTCAAGAATCAAACCCAAGACCTTTCAGTAATGGGTCTTCTATCATTGAGCCTCCATACCACTCCACCATAAGGTGGTTGGTTAAGCACACAAGTAATGGTTTTGTTGACTTAACTTGAAGCTTGCTCGGCAGCAACTCACTTAAAATAGACTCGATTGTAAAGGAGCAACTTGACTCAGTATGTTAACGAGTTCAGTTTGACCGCTCCTTAGCCTCACAAGTATCGTCTTATTAATGATTTCTTTATATATAAGTTTATATTTAGTGTGTTATTTTCTCGACTACACAGGCCCCGAGGGCTTTTGAATTGGTTGTGGTGTGTGGACGGTGCGTGGTGGGTAGTGGTTGTGGTGGTGGTGGTTGACAGTGGGTGATGATGTTTAACCCTCTGCAGAACTTGGAAGATCTTAGAATTGGTTGGGCCAAGTTTACACCAAGAAGAGCTTTCACACAGACGTTTTGTAGTGAAACGTCTTTGAAAAACAAACAGTCTGCAGATGGCAATGTCTGCACGTGGTTTGTGCAGAGCATACAGAAGATCATGCGCAGAAAGAGCACCTAAATGTGTTGCTACCAAAGAAGAAGAATCCCCATGTGCTTCTAGGCGAGTCTAGCCTTCTATTATCATCGAAATGACTAGCCCAACCACTATCGCTATATTCAACAAGCTTGAAGTCGTCACATGATGAAGCCCAATATCAAAAGTCTCGAACTCATGGGCCATATACTAGTTGAAGTTATGGAACAGTCTTGAAGGATATATTAATTAACGATTATTTGTTCTCGGTTATTCACACATGATAATGGACCCTTTCACTCCCATTTCATTTAGTCTAAGCAAACATTCTCATTGTCAGCTAGCCAAATTGTTATAAATAACTGGATTGAAACTTATATGAAACATAGAATCCAGCTTCCTAGCTTCGCTTTACAAATTAATAATCTAAACTCTACAATGTTTACAAGTTAAATAATATTGTTTACACGAAGTTAAACAAATCTTGTAGTTACTAGTTATTCGATCATTGCGATTAATCTTTTTATTTTACATTTGAATGTTATTGGATTAAAATATTTTGTGTTTTTTAGTGTATGCAACAAATATATTATATAAACAACGTTTTTTTAATCCCTATGACATGCTCTGGTAAGAAAGTCGAATATATCTGTTGTGGAGGTTTCAAGATCAAACCTAACCACCATCCACCTGCCCTACACACAGTGATTTTCCTCTCTCGTGTTGATCGTAAGACCAGTCCTTAGAGGCACTTACTGGTGGCGAACATCATTTAGACTTTTTAACTATAAACTCATTGCAAATGTTATGAAATATATAACTAATGATAAGACACAAAAAATTCAAATCTAAATGTGTGTCAATTTCATCATCCACAAACAATGTAACCTATATAGATGGTCAACCCAAACAATGAAATTACATGATGAAACCAATTTTTTTAATTGTTGGACAAAATCTTGATGCACAAGAAAGTGAAAAACAGAAGAATAATAATAAAAGATTATGGATACATCAAAAAGAGAATAAAAAAGAAGAGTGGGGCCATCCATACATACATGGAGCGTATATGATCTCAACGACCCCTACGCTCCTCTACATGTTGCCGCCCTTCACAATATTCAAAATCTTAAGAATCAAAGTATCAAACCCTTCTAATCTTTTATCCTATCTTTCTTTTCGTTATTTCTTCCACTAAAAATTCAAAATTTAGTCACTTCTCTGCAATTAAAAAAAAAACATGGATGTCAATCCCACACCTTTTCCAGGTATCATCCCCTTCATTTTTTTTACAATTTGATTATGTAACTCATCTTTAAATTCCCAATTTCATTGTATAGGAAACAAAACTCAGTCGGTTAAATCCAAGTACAAAAAGATCACTGAACCACCAAAGCACAAATCCAAAGAAGTTCCTGTTCCAGTGTAAGCACAAAAAACTCGTGTATTCAACCGTCTATGAAAGGGCGGAATCAGAGTGGGTCAAGAGGGACCATTGACCCAGCTACGGAATTTATTGAATTTTTATATATATAAAAAATTAATCTCAGATTTTCTAAAATAAATAAGTTGCCTTATGAAGTTATAATCAAGGCTGTTGTCTCTGTTTTTTTGCTCAGAGTAGTGTAAATTTAAGTGTATTTCGTCCAAAAATTTTATATGTATTGAGTCAGCCCTTAATTTAAGTGTCCCATAATTTTCGTCCACATATATATTTGTTCAAGCGTCTTCACGGGTTATGATCCCCTAATAAAAAAGTTCTGGTTCCGCCACTTATCCTTACGCTGACTGAACATATCTGTTTATGTAATTTCAGGAACCGAAGAACCTTCGGCACAATCCGAAACCATAATGTCCCTGAAACAACACTTCCCCAAAACCCGAAACCGAAACCAAAACCATCTAATCAAATGCCTCAAACCCAACCAAAAACCACTCAAACCGAGAGCAACGAAAAACCAAAGTTGAGGAACAACAAGAAGAAAACAGTTAGTTTACCGGAAAACAATGAGGGGTTTGTGAAGAAAAAATCTCCTGCTAAAGAAAAAGATGCAGTTAAAACTCCAGTGAGGCCACCGTTTTCGGTTAAACCTGTTAGAGTACCGGGAACACCGTATCTTAGTGCTGAAAAATGTAGCGGTTGCCGGTTCGACCGGTTGGAAACGGCGTCGTATTGGGTTGGCCAGATCAAATCGGCAGAGTCCGTCGGCAAGCATTTTGTTGCCGCTGCTTTTTTTCGGCTTGCTAATGAATGCAAAGCAGAGGTTTTTTTTTTTGCTTTTTTTTCCGGTTTAATAATAAGAAACTGATCTAGAAAATAAAACAAGGGGTAACATTTTATAAAAATTATTTTAAGCGGTAACAAAAAAAATTGTTTTATGGGTAACATTTTATAAAAATACCTTAAAAACATTTTGTTTCCACTTTCCTAGAAAAATCGAGGGGTAGCAGATGTCCCCCCTTCTTCTATGCTACATTCGCCCTTGCTTTTATGGGTAATTTTGTTTAATAAATGTTGATTTGTTAATATTTTTTTGCAGCCTGCGAAAAATATTCAAATCGAGTTGAAAAGGTATCTCACTTGTCATGAAGAATTGTCTGCCACGGCAGAGTGGGAAGATGTGAGTCGGATGTATGGAAAGATAAAGAAAGAGCATGTGACTGAAAATGGAAAGAAAAATGAGTTGTTTTTGTGAAAAGACGGACACGAACAATGGTTCTGAGCTCGGGGACTCTGAGGTTGTTCAAGAACAAAGGATAGAGAATGAGAATGGGTCGGGTGAAATAAACAAATGAATAAGAAACTTAGATTTAAGTAACAAATTGGTGTTTGTGTGGTTTGTGAAAGATTGTGTTTTGTTAGATTTGTTGTGTTGCTAATTTGGTTTGTATTGTAAAGTTTAGAGTGATGCTTTTGTGGTGTGGCTATTTGGGTTTGTATTGTAAAGTTGTATGTAACTATGTATACGCTTTTGGTTGGTTAGATGGGGGTTTGATATGTTATATGTATTTCGTTTTATTAATAAGCCTAAAGTTATTTTCTTACGTTGAGGGTAACAATGATGCTAGGCTAACGTGTTGAGTTTAAAGACCCAAACATGACTTGTATAACTTGTTTGTCCAAACGCGCCAAATGGGTTGGTAGATTGTGGGTAGGTTAAATTGGTTGTGAATGAAATTATGGGTTGTGTAAATAGCCTGAGATGTTGAAATCATACATTATACATTATATTGATTTTAACTAGTAAAATTGTTTAATTTAGTACAATAAATACAACTATTAAATGATACATTTATCAAACGGGTTAGACATATTAACCTTTCCATCCTATTTATTAAATGAATAGGAAAATAATAAGATACATATATACAGTTATTTTCATATTGAGTGTGTAAATACCATCAGTTATTTTCATAACGAGTGTGTAAATACCATCACCCTAGTAAAAACTAAAAACTTATATAGTGTGAAGCCGTGAAGACAGTTGCAATGCTCGAATTTGAAGACAAAAACATGTTCATGAATCATGAGACAGTCGACATGTCCCATAAATAATAGGGCCACTTCACATTTTATACATTAGGCCCAAGATAAATTTGTCTGAAACAAAACGGGCCCACTTTTATAATAATTTTAAATCATGTCGGCCCAATAGTTAGAGCTTATGAGTTATGATGGTCATATTAGATTTTTAGTAATCAGCATGCAATCAATCAACTAAATCAAGTAATCAAACAAATAACTGAACAGAAATAAGTATCATAATGTTGATAAAATAATATAAAAATGTAACTTTTATTTTTCTTAAAAATCTAAGCGTACCCATGATCTTAAGTTATCTCAAATATGCATAAGAAATATTCCTTCACTTAAATTAAACGTTTACGAGAAATGATATATTCTCACACAATCCTTACATATTTTTAACGATAACAAGTTCTGGTCATACAAATTTGTTCGCATTGCAAATAGGGTGACAGTGCAATGGTGGGTGGGGTGGGCAGTGACGAGGGCGTTGGGTGACCCAGCCTTGGCTAGGAGCGCGCCCGCTACCCCTTCGGTTTTTCGTGTGTAGTGGAAATAAAATTAAGATTTTTGTGAAACGTTACCTCTAAAATAATTTTATGTTACTACTAAAATTAATTTTACGTTACCCAAAAATAAATTTTATGTTACTCGGAAGATATTTATCGAACTTAAATTAACTAAATACTAAACCCAACTAAATAAATTCTTTTTTTTTATAGGACAAAAAATAAATTCTTTTTTTTTAATTGAATTGTAATCGAGTTTTATAATTGTGTTTTATAAATTGTAATTATAATTTATGTTTTTTATAGTTTGTGTTTTTTATAAATTGTAGGGGCAATTTCATATATACCCCTGCAAAACATCAAAATTTCATATATACCCTAAACATGCTTTAGGACCATTGTACAATATGCATGGAAAAACTTGTACTTTGGGTATATATATATATGATATTTTACAAGTTTACAATGGCATATATGAAATTGTACCTAAATTGTAATTATAAATTTGTGTTTGTTTTATATTTGTGTTTTGAAGTTTTATAATTTGTGTTTTAAATTAAGAATTTAATAATTATAATTTTATGTTTTAAATTAAAATTAAAATAAGTAACAATATAAAAGTCAAAACTTGATTCGAAAATAAGTATCAAAAGTCTCTGAATGCCTTTCCTGAATTGTATATGAAATTCTTAACTGTACATCTATAATTTGTCTATTTTTAAGATACATGATAATAAAAGTATTCAGCATATAAAGTAAAAACGTACAATATTACTAAATATGCTATTTCAGTTTTGAAACAATTATAAATTCCAAACGAGAATTTTAGATCAAATTATAACATTTAGGTGGCTTAAGTAACTATTGGTCCACAAGTCACCTTTTCATTGGTTTAGATTAGGGTTTGTTCAAATCGCTCGCCGTTCGCGGATCGTTCGACGCTCGTTCGGGAAATGCTCGAAAAATGTTTGCTCGATCTTTCGCTCCGTAGTATATGAGCCGATCGGCTCGGTTCGGTTTGTAAATGAGCCAAGCATGAGCAAAGGTACGCTCGGCTCGGTTCGGCTCGAATAAATTTTATTTATTTAATAATAAATATACACACAATTTACAGAGATTCTATTGGATTTGACTCAGTATATGCAAATAAAATATAATCAGTCCACTTAACACAATAAAATTAACACTAGATTTAATAGTAAAATAATAAGTCATGATGTGACAGTCTTGACTTCATTATTGTTAATAGTTGTTTATCGCTAATTGTCGCTTGATATCACACCTACGTCACACTGCAACAAC
Organism: Ambrosia x helenae; assembly: GCA_030844895.1. Lineage (NCBI taxonomy): Eukaryota > Viridiplantae > Streptophyta > Magnoliopsida > Asterales > Asteraceae > Ambrosia > Ambrosia x helenae. Next base: position 175 of record JAUTDX010002453.1, on the reverse strand, counting down.
TGTTGTTTCACGTATGCTCATCACATCACCAGCCTCAATCTAAGTCTTATCCTTGGACACTGAGAATCTCAATATTAGTGTTACATCATTTTGACCTTAGTTGTCACCCGACAATGAAAACACCGAAACATCCCAATTTTGTAATCGTCCATATTATTTTACGCTTGATTCTCGC